>JAWWES010000002.1:5630798-5685531 GCA_035583135.1 Lophotriccus pileatus
GGGTGGGGAGGCCCTGGCACAGGTTGCCCAGAGAAGCTGTGGCTGCCCCTGGATCCCTGGAAGTGTCCAAGACCAGGCTGGACGGGCCCTGGAGCAACCTGAGGGGTGGAACTGGATGATCTTTAAGGTCCCTGCAACCCAAACCATTCCATGAGGTGAAGCACAAAGAGGGTGCCAAAATCAAACACGGTGTGACCGATCACAGCTCTCCCTTTCATTTGGGTCCTCTCAGGAGGGTTGGTTTCCTCCTCACCACAACTTTCTGCCTCTCCCACCTCCCACACCACAAGCCATCACAAAACCCAGGCACAAACCTTAAACATTCCCTACTTTCCCCTCATTCCTAAACTGAAGCTTGCCCAGGTAGGAGACACTTGGAGATGGAGTACTGAGCGGGGCACTCGCAGCCCTAAAAACACCCAGCCCGGTGCTGAGCTGGTTTTTAGGGCCTCCCTTCCCTGAGCCCAAGCACAGCCTGGTGTCTTCAAAGCCTTTTAGGGCTCACTGCCCTTCTCCTCACTCTGAGCCTCAGCTGCAGCCATTCCCTAATTTCAAAATGTTCATAAGTCAAAGGTCAGGAGGGACTTCCAAACAGCTCAGTCTCTGCGTGTGACCATTGAGCTTTACAGCCCCAGGAACCGCTGGGCAGGGAGGCAACAGCATCACTCTGGCACATCCCCAGCTCCTCTGGGCTTAGGCCGTATTCCTGAGGTTTGGGCAGCCGGGCAAAGCAAGAGGAGGTGGCCAAGTATCCATGAAAACACTGGAGATTAAGCTTGTCAGCCACAGACCTGCTCGACAAGAGAGGCAGAAGGTGCAAGAATCCACATGGGTGCTTCATTAAACAACTGGAATTTGTTACATATCCCACGAACCACCAGAAAACTCCTGCCCTAGGGATCCAGCTGACTCCACAGGACTTTTCTGTCCTGTCTCCCACCCCAGCCAGGCTGGGGAAGGGCTCCTAAACACCAAAGGGCACCAAAACACTGCACTTTTTGCCTTGTACCCAAGCCATGTCTGCAGGTGCTTGTCAGAGACAAAACACAGGGACAGAACAGATGTCCCTTCTTTAAGCTGCCCTGCTCAAAGGAAAACAGGATGTCACCTAAAAGCCTCAAGAAAGGAAAGTTACACTTCCTAAACTCCCAAACCCTTCTTGTGACACACCTAGAACCAGAGACAAGGGACCAGCACGAGATTCCACACAGAGGAAAAATCCATTTCATATAATCATAAAATCCTCAAGGTTAGAAGAGCCCTCTAAGACCACCAAGTCCAACCTCTAACCCAGCACTGCCAAGGCCACCGCTCACCCATGTCCCCAAGTACCACATCCACATGCTTCCTGAACCCCTCCAGGGATGGGGACTCCACCATTTATTGAGTTATTTCAAAAGCTGGGTGGAACACGAGGAATTAATAGACCAAAATATGCCCCTGTGCTGCATCTGCTACAGCCACCTCTTCTTACAGCTCTTTTATTACCTTCTTTGGGAACCGAATGAGATAAGGATCAGCATCCTGACACCTGGAAATTAGCTCTTTTCCATGACTGTCAGCAGGAAAGCAGGAATTAATCCTCTAATTTCAGCCTGAAAAATAGTGAGAGCAAGTCCAGTGAAGAAAATAAAAATAAAACTCGTTTCTGTGTTTGGAAGAGGGGGGAGGAAAAAAAAGTGTTTGGAAAAGCAGTGGCCTTATTATGCTGGCAAAGCTCCAGCCTATGAGATCAATGTTTTGATGAGCACAAGGACTAGTGCCAGAGGGGGACGGGAAGGAGAAGAAGAGGCTTCAATGATGAGCTGAAAGTGTGGAGGGAGGAAGAGGCAGGGAAGTGGTTTGAAAATGAACTAGGTCAGGGGTAGGTTTAGGACAAGGGAAAGCAGGGAATGTTTGGGCAGGAACATGGGTGTTAGGGAAGACCTCCGCTCCCGGCTCTGAAGGCTGGGAGGAGGGATGAAAGCAGGGAACGTGGTCGCTCACACCTGCAAGTAGAAGGAGGTGGGAAAAAAGGGAAGAGGGTTTACAGTGGACCTGGATACAGCAAGACAAGCACCATCTGCCTAAGGCAGCTCCAAAGGCAGCCCACAAAAGCTCAGCTGACTCACAGAAAAAAGATCTCCCCATCCGTGTTCAAGATCTCCTGGTGGGACCAGCGCCTTCAGGCGAAGGGCAGAAAGACTCTTGTGGGGTTTGGTTGTTTCCTGGGCTCTCTCCACACCTCCCCCAAAGCCTTCCAGCACAGCAGCAGCAGTGAGTCGTGTCCCACCCACCCCAAGGCTAAGTTTGCCAGAGGGATTTATTTCTGGGCTCGGGGCTGGGAGATGCATTCTGGCTCTGCCATCACCTGGCTCCTGATCCACAGTTTCTAGGTCAGGAACAGTCACAGAATCATGGAATCTCCGAGCTGGAAGGGAGATCAGCAAGTCCAACCCCTGGCCGGGCAGAGGACACTGCAAAAAGTCCAACACGTGCCTGAGAGCGTTATCCAAACTCTCCTTGAACAAGTTTAATTTGATTGAAATTCTTACTGAAAAAAAAAACAAAACTCAAACCTAAACCCACAAACAGTTAAAGGTAAACCTGTATCCCTTTCTATAAAGACCCTCGGGAACAAATCCTGTGCTTACACAAAGAATCCTGCACAGAGGAGTTTCCTGAACACAAATCCAAATCCGCATGTTCCAAGACGAATGTACAGACTCGGCATCCAGCGGGAGAAGTCCGAGGGACCAGAAAGGAAAGGAACAGCAATTTCCCAGCTCTCCCTTAACCCCCGGCCTATTGCTCTCTCCCCGCAGCCTGAGCCCGGCCCATTGAACCCGGCTCGGGGCGGAGCCGCCCAAAGCCGTGGCTCGCACACCAGCCCGGGTCTTGCGTTCCAAACTGCGAACAAAGGCTGCCTTAAATGTGGTTTGATTGACGCAAATCAAGGGCTGACCGGGTGATTCAGAGTTGTCAGAGCGGAACACTCGCATCAAAGCAGCCTTGGGACCGACTTGCTGATGCGCCCGAACGCTCAGCGTTACCGGGAGACTCCAACAGACCCCCCACGACAACATGGGGGTTTATTTACCCCCTCTCTCCCCCCAAAAAACACATTTTGGATTCTCCTAGGCTGCGATAAATCTTCAGGCAGAAATGTGTCATTAGCATCGTGCTGTACTTCCCCACAGCCTAGCAGGAAGGATTAGTGTGTCACATAATAATCATCCCAGCGGAGCTCTGGGATAACCCAGAGCCAGATCCCACCGAACTCCTGCTGTTTGACAGACGTGTGTTTTGACCTTTCTGTGCCCAACCCAAGTCCACTCCCTCTCCCTCCACCATAAAGACATTTTCCCTCTCTTTTTTTCCTATCCCTGGACCACAAAGAGCAGGACCAGAGAGGCTTGGGGCTGGGGACACAAAGGTTTTCTCCCACTTCAGGAAAGAGCCAAAGGCAGCACCTGACCCTGAACTGGTCTTGCTTTCCTTGCATTTCAGGAAGCTCTGTACAGGGTATCCAGAGGTGTGGATGCAGCTGGGATCACAGAAAGGGTCAGGCTGGAAGGCAGGATCATCCTGGAGCACCCTGCACAAAGATCGTTGATACATTCCATGCATCTCAGTCCAACTTAGCCAGGAGATTTGCAGATTTGGAAGAAACTGCACTGATGATGAAGACCCCGGTTCTCCTCCTGGCTGGAAGAAGGTGGGAAGTGCGGGAAGAGCCACAGGAGGGTCCCTGCCAGCAGCAGCAGGCTGGGGCTGTGCCCCTGCAGCTCTGCCCACCACACACAAAGAGAGCAAACAAACTTCTACCATAATTAACTCGTGAAAATGACACCATTATGTTCCTGCAAACAATTAGGAGACAAAAGGGAATGTACAAAGATCCTGCCAACGCCACAAAATCAACTGAGGACATTGTTTCAGACCAAGCTTTCATTGTTTCACACCAGTCAACTTCAGGAACCATTTCAAGGCAAACGTGCCTGTAGGTGAGAAGTTCCAACCCCATCACTTCTGAAGTCACTCTTAAATCCCAGGAGCACCTTGATGGTCCTCAGGTTCCTCAGTGTCCCCACAGCAACAGGCATCTCTTCCCTTTCCCTACGAGGGGTGGAAAAGGGTGTCAAGATCTGTCAGTGGCAGATCAAACCTGCTCCTCAACCCTCAACTCTGCTGCCACAGCAATCCATCCCAAAGCCTCTGGATCCTGAGCTGGCTTTGCTGGAACAAGCCCATGGCTGCCAAAAGAACATCTCCCACAGCCCTCTGACTCCTGGTGTTTTGAGGTCTCCCCCATCACCACCTGCATCTCCCAGTCCCTCACCTCTCCTTCCAGCTGGAGTCTGGAGCGGCTGCCTCGCAGTGATCCAGGGAAAGCAGCTCCAAAAAGAACAAGCAACGTAAGTGCTCTCCATCACAGCTCTCCACCAGGCTCACCTCCTCCCACCACTTCCCTAAGTTCACATGGAAATAAACACTAAACCAAGCTGGCAGCAGCATCCAGGATCCTGGGAGAAAGGAGAATCCAAGCAGCGAGTCCCACAGACACAGGATACATCCACAGCAACATCTCCAGACAGGCATCTCCTGGGACACGCCATTTCCACCACGTTCTGCTTTGTGCCTGAGACACTTCAGAGCACAGACAAGACTTCCCTGCAGAAAAATTCCCCCAGAAGAGGGACTCCAGAAGCACACCCCATGGACTCTCCGCTCCAGGATATTCTGTCCACACAAGCAGATTAGAGTATTCCTGCTGAGGAATACTCAGAAAGGACCCAGGGAATGGCCGGAGCTGTGTCAGGGCAGAGTCAGGCTGCATCTCAGGAAAAGGTTCTTCCCCCAGAGGTGGTTGGCACCTCACAGGCTCCCCAGGGCAGTGGTGCCAGAGCTCCAGGAACGTTTGGACAATGCCCTCAGGGACAAGGTGGGATTGTTGGGGTGTCCCGGGCAGGGCCAGGGGCTGGACAGCATGATCTCTTCCAGCTCTGGATGTCCTATGAAACAGTGCTACCCCAACACAAAGAAGGTATTTTAAATCAAGGGTAAGACCTAAAACAGCTTCCAGTACCACACAGCCCTTCCAGCACCTCAAAAATGCCTCCCACCTCTCTGCACTTGGGACCAGCCTAAGGAGAACTCACTCCATCAGCTCCAGAATATCAGATCCACGTCACCAGGATGAAAACAGAGGGGGAGGAGCAGAAAACAAGTTTTCTCAGGAAACCATTGCCATGAAAGAGCAAAGCACATGAAGTTTAATCCCACAGCCACAGTTGTCATCCCTCCTCGGGTTCTGGTTCAAAAACACAACTCAAAGACAAAACCCTCCCAAAGCTGGGAAGGGCCTGTGCAGCCACGGCAGGATTTTCCCCCTGGCATTGCTGCCCAAGGATCTGGCAGGATGTGCCTTCAGCTGTGCTCTCCAAACAACAGATCACTTCTTATTCCCTCGGCCAAAGGCAGAGGGGAAGGGATTTTGCAGGCAGGACCCTACAAGCAGCTGCCTGCAAGTACCAACAGCTGGAAACAAGGAAATATTTTTAAAATGGAGAGGGCAGCAGGAGATCAACACATGAAGATCAGGACAAGGTGACAGACAAGAGCAAATACTTTCATTTCTAGTATAAATTGCTATAGCTCTCAGGATTTGGGGCTTGGGAAACTGTCAGCGTGACCACCATTTTTAGGAAGCCCAGAAATGGAATCTTGGGTTGTTTTTGGCTTAATGCAGGAAATCAGCTTTAATGACAACCTACAGTCAGCTCTGGAGTAATTTTCTTTCTGCTTCATTGACACACACGACAAGACTTTATTAGCAGGCTAAAATTAAAACCAAAACATTTCCCCCAGCTGCACAAAACGCTTCAAACTCTCACTGGCACCTCAAGACAAGAGACCCAAAAAATCATTTCAGAGCAATTCCACCACCTTTTTGTATTTCAGCTTTCCCTACTATTTGCAGCAGAGGTTCTTCATTTTGCGTGCCTGTGACCAGAGATTTCCCATCATCAAGATTAACCACTGTCCAGCTTATTTTCATGGAATCCCACAATGGCTGGGCTTGGAAAAGACCTTAAAGGTCATCCTGTGCCACGGGCAGGAACACCTTCCACCAGCCCAGGTTGCTCCAAGACCCATCCAACCTGGCCTTGAACACTCCCAAGGATGGGGCAGCCACAGCTGCTCTGGGCAGCCTGTGCCAGGGCCTCCCCACCCAATCCCATTGGACACTATGGATTCTGACTCAGCTCAGTACTTTAAGGATTTCAGATGATCCAATTATTATCATCAGAACCAACATTTGAGCAGGTGAAACGTTTTTATAGAGTGCAATTTGGGGCGATTTCTCAGGAATTTGAGGGGTTTCAATGCTTCCATCACAAGTTTCACACTGCTGAGGAATAGAGGACATATAAAATATTGATAGGACAAGGGGAAATGGATTTAAACTAAAAGAGGGTCGATTTAGATCCAATATAAGAAAGAAGGTTTTTTTACAATGAGGGTGGACAGGCCCTGGCACAGGTTGCCCAGAGAAGCTGTGGCTGCCCCTGGATCCCTAAAAGTGTCCAAGGCCAGGCTGGACAGGGCTTGGAGCAACCTGGGCTGGTGGAAAGTGTCCCTGCCCGTGGAACAGGATGAGCTTTGAAGTCCGTTCCAACCCAAACCCTTCTGGTATTCAACAAGAGCAGTTTCCACAACAGCCACACTTGAAAACTCCCAGTCAATAAAACTTGTGCTCCCCACACATGAGAATCAAGGTCAGAGTGCAGATCTGTTCCCACCACCACCTCAGTTAACATTAAGAGCTGGTAAGACAGAGGACTTATTGCCACATTGGATATCTTGGAACAGCAAACAAGGGGAAAAACCCCAGTCCAAGGAAGTGTGCTCACCCCTCTGGAAGAGCTCACATGGATGATTTCAGATTAGCAAACCCAAGGCAGAAATAGGGGTTGGGTTTTTTGCTTTGCTTCAGCAGTTTGAAGCACAAGGGATGGTTGGGAACCTTTAAAGAGGAGCCAAAAAAAAAAAAAAAAAAGGTAAAACCCCTAAAAAGTTTTGCTTGAGCTCCTCTGCCTGACACTCCTCTGCTTTGGAAAAAAGAGAGGAGGGGGAAGAAAGAAAGTGTAAGAACTGATGATTACGGAAGTAAAACTTGGTTTTTCTGGAGAGGAAAGTTACCCAAGCAAGTGATCCTGCAGCACAGCAAACCCCTCCCAGCACTCCCCACTCCAACTCTAACAGGAATGCTCAACAAAAACTTCCCAAACCTTCATCAGGGTAAAGAAAAACATCCCAATTTCCAGGAAGTCACCAAAAGCAGAGTCCTTGACATCCTCACCTGGCTCCAAAGAGTTTCTCCTGGAGGAGCAGGGAACAAGGGAACTTCCCTGCCTGTGTAACCAGTGCCCAGGTTCCAAGGGGAAAACGGGATGAAGCAATGAAAACTCTGGGATCACTAGGAATGCCGTGGCTCCTGGCTGCAGTCCCTTGACTCCTCTGCTTTGTGTGGCTGAAACTCTCAGTACAGGTTTGTTTATTTTTTGCCTGCAAGTCAACGACTGTGTCTGATTAAAAACATGTCAGTCACCCAAATAAAGCAAACATTGCCTTCCCCAGAGCTGACCTCAGACATGTTCCTGACACGTGCGGTTTGAACAGGGACTTAAAAGAATCACCAACTCCAAATATTTACTGTAAAACTGGAGAGAACTTTCTAGACCCCTCAGTAATAGGGGTTGCTCCAAGAGTCCCTGAAGAGCTTCGGCTGACTGACTGCTTGGATCCCAATTTGGCAACTGGGGGAAGGAGAGAGCTGGCAGTGTCCAGCCTGGAGAAGAGAAGACTCCAGGGAGCCCCCTACAGTGCCTAAAGGGGCTCCAGGAGAGCTGGAGAGGGACTTTGGACAAGGGATGGAGGGACAGGACACAGGGAATGGTTTCTCATTGCCATAGGGCAGGGTTAGATATGATATTGGGAAGAAATTCTTCCCTGGGAGGGTGGTGAGGGGCTGGAATGTATTTTTCCAGAGAAGCTGTGGCTGCCCCATTCCTGGAAGTGTCCAAGGCCAGGTTGGACGGGGCTTGGAGCAACCTGGGCTGGTGGAAGGTGTCCCTGCCCACAGCAGGGGGTGGAATGGGATGGGCTTTGAAGTCCCTTCCAACCCAAACCATTCCATGATTCCACAAAATCCAGTACAGCAGAGCTCCTGGTTAGGAAGGGGCACTTTTTAAACCTTCCCACAAAAATGGAGGAGCAGCAGAGAGACTTTCAGCACCCGCCTTCCCCATGGTGGGAACCACTCCCAGTTAACTGAGAGTTCCCCACATCCTGGGAGATCACAAAGGTGCTGGAATTGGCCCTGGGAAGACACGGCCCTGGAGCTATTTATAGCAGCTCAAGGTGTGCTGCTGCAGGCAGGGAGCAGCTTGTTTTCCCGGGAATTGATCTATACAGGCAGATTATCCAAACAGTTGTTTCAGCATCTCCCGGGATCCGACTGTCAGAGCAGCAGCTGCTCCTGCAGAGCCCTTGGCAGCTGTGAGGCCTCTAACTGGGAATGCTGGCTGAGGTCAGCAGAGACTCCTGGAAATCCAGCTGCAAGGCCACCCCATGCAGCTGGATGCAGACAGAGGAGGGCCCTGATTTCATGCCATGCTATTCCTCTGCTCTTAGAGAAGCACCTCAAGACAGTTTTCTCAGTTTCACTCTGTGAATCCTTTTTTAGGCCTATCTGAACGATTCTCTTGGAATATCTGGATGGTAAACTCAGTATCCAGCTTCTGTTTTTGAGCTGGGATCTCCCCTTAGACTCAGAGCTGCAGCTGCCTCGCACCACCGCCATCCTCACACACAGAGCAGGACACATCCCTCCCCACCAGGACAGCCCCAAGGAGCATCTGCCTCTGCTCCTGCCCAACAGCACTCTCCAACGATTCCACTGGAGCCAGGGAGGCTGGGCAGCTGCTCTGAACAGCCGGAGGAGAAATAATGGAGTCGCTTACCTCACGTGTGAGTGCTCTGCTTTATCTGGCATCACCCAGGGCACACCTCATCTCCTCCAGGTTAATCAGATTTTCAGAGCAGGACCCAAAAGCTCCAGCTTGACTCCATGGGATGAGGAACGTTCCCTGCACCAAGATTCCTTATCATTTTTCCCTTTTAACATATAATGACAAACTGCAGCAGGGAAGCCAGGCAGGAGCCTGGGACTGTATAGTCAGAGCTGGGGGCCCCGAAACTCAGTCACCCACAGCAGTAGCCACTGGAAGAGGGGGGAGAAGCCACCCTAAACCTTTGTCTTCCCCTCAGTGATTTACCCAGGTTAATTCTGCTGGCTGGGCATTGCAAAACGAACGTTTACCTCAAGAGCTGCCTGTTGAGCAACACGGTCCTGCCTCTGTTGCAACCACAGCTGAGACTCACTGGGGAACAGCCCCACTCCTCAATCCCTCTGCTCCAGCTTGGAAAAGTCAACTCTGAGTTCCAGGACCCCAGTAGGGAAGGGCAGACCACACCAAACAGGATGGAGCACAACACACACAGACCCTGTCCTCGGCTCTGCTTCAGCAACTCCCAGAGAGAAACAGCTGAATCTCCTTTCTTTGCTGTGTCTCCAGACTGGAAGTCCATCCCAGAGGGGTAAATCAAGTCCTGGCTCTGCCCTGTGAAGGCACCACTGACTGAGACATTTATTTTGGAGAGCTTTTAAGGAATTCCTACAAAACCAGCAGCAAACACCCAAACGCAAAGGTCAGCCCTGAGCACTGCTGGAGAACACTCAACTCTTCAAGCTCACTCAACTCTTCAAGCCAAGGCAGGAGCACTGTACATCAGGGGCCCACAAGGCTCTCCCCTGAGCAGTTGCTTTAAAACAAGACCAGACAGCGCTGAACCAGCTTCCACTGCAACAGCAACCCCTAAACAGCCATTACTACACCCTCCAAGCTTATGGCTTCCCAAAGAGCCCTAAACCCTTCCACCTCCAGACTAACACAGACTCCACACACACCTTGCTGCAGCCTCAGTCATCACCTCCTCGGAGCCGAGCAATTAGTGCCCAGGAAGCTTTTCTTTCTTCTGTTAGATTCAGAATGGGCAATCTCAAGTCAGCCCTGGCTGACTGAACACCAAACATCTGTGTGTGAAGGAGCCATCCCCTTTATCCAGTGCTGTCCTTGCTGCCAGCTCCCTTTGGGCAAACAGGGTACAGAGACAAGACCATGGAATCACAGAACAGTTTGGGTTGGAAGGGACCTTAAAGACCATCTCGTTCCAACCCCCTGCCATGGAAGGGATGTCTTCCAGGTGCTTGTCTGTGCACAGGAGATGCATATATGCATCTTCAAAATGTATTTTGTACATATGAGCATATTTAACAGCAGCAGAAATTCCCAGTTATCACAAAAACCCTATTGGCCCCATCCAGCTTCCAGACAGATTCTTGTGCTTTTCACAAAGGAGTGACAGGACCAGGGGGAGTGGTTTCCAACCAAGAGGGCATGGGTTACATGGGATACTGGGAAGAAATTCCTCCCTGTGAGGGTGGGGAGGCCCTGGAATGGATTTTTCTAGAGCAGCTCTGGCTGCCCCATCCCTGGCAGTGTCCAAGGCCAGGTTGGACAGGGCTTGGAGCAACCTGGGCTAGTGGAAGGTGTCCTTGCCCAGGGCAGGGGGTGGGATGAGATGGGCTTTAAGGCTCCTTGCAACCCAAACCATTCTGTGATTCTGAGATCCACAAGGGAAAGCTGTGCAGGATGGGAAACCTGGTATCCTTAGCAGCCATCTGGAATATGTGGCTCCAACCCCTTCTTCAGCAAGGTGAAGATTTACCCAATTCTAATTGTCCCTAAAATGGTGAAGTAGTGACTGACCTTACAGTCCCCACGCAGAGCCTTAGCAGGAAAGGTACTAGAAAAGCTGGATTGCAGGGGGAAGGTGGTAAGGGGACACCCCAGCACAGCAGTTCCTCCAAGCTCCCTCATCCTTCTAGGGAAGATGACAAAGGTTTAGGAAGCAGCGGCTGCTTTGGGGTGAGAGATGAAATGATCAGCTTGGAGGTGCTCTCAGACAAAATAACATTTCCAGCAGGTGAGAGCAGCTTAAAGCAAACAAATCCCCAACCACAGAAGGGCCAGCAGTGAAGAGAATGGCATTTCCCTCCTCAGCTTCCATTCACTATGAAATTAGGGAACAATATACTCCACAAGCACATCACCCCCCTGTCTGAAACTGGCACCCAAACTTCCTGCTGTCCCAGCAGGCCCTATGTCCAGGAGGTCAGTGGTGCTCCTTTCTCCTGCCACAGGAGGAGGGACAGGTAAAAGTTATGCAAAAGTCAGTGTAAATAACCTGCCAAATCTGTGATTCACTGCCCATCTCATAGGAGTCAAACAGTTAATTCACACTTCAAAGCACAGAAACACAGCAGCTGCCTCTTCCCTGCAAAGCTGGAAAAGGCTTATGGATTTAAACCCACAATTCCTTGGAAAACAGGCTGCCCCAGCACTGGAATAGCATAAGTTGACAAGGTCTGCAAGTTAATTTGTATCAGCCTTAAATCAGGTCAATTTCCAGTGGGTTTTCTCTATTACTGTCTGAGTGTCAAGGACAAATTACAAGTTATTTCGAATTCATTCCCCACCAACACACACCTCTGGGAGCACTGGCAGGGCTTGTCAGAGCAGCTGTGGCTGCCCCATCCCTGGAAGTGTCAGAGTGGAGCAACCTGGGACAGCGGGAGGTGTCCCTGCCCATGGCAGGGGGTGGAACGAGGTGATCTTTGAGGTCCCTTTCAACCCAAACCACTCCATCAAAACTTCCTTTTGGGGACACTTCATGCTCCAGGAACCAGATCTTAGACACAAGTGCTTACAGGAAACTATTAGTGCTTTCTGCTGCTGTTGAAACAGTGGGAACTGGGGCCAGGGAAATTCTGAGAGCAGGGGAGAGAGTCTGGGAAGCTCCAGCAGCCGAACATACAGTTTGTATTTGCCAGATCAACAGCTTTAGCTTGGGCCTCCCTATAAAAAGAGATTTGTAACTTTGCAATAATTAAAACTAAAAAAAAAGTGCATTAGAGCAACTACTCTGGGTGAAAACAGTAAATACACAGCAGAGAAATCCACGTGCTGCACTCAAAGCCATGCTGGGCTGAAACTGCTCCATTTGTAGGTCCTATTTTCTGTAATTCCTCTTCGTAGAACATCCGTCACCCATCTGTTCAGGAAGCCAGCCAGCCAGGATCCACACGGCTCCCACTTTATGTTTTACCAAGTCCAAGTCCAGCTCAGTGTCCTCCTCCACCAAACCACCACCATCATGGCAACATAAACACCTGCAACGTTCCTCCCACACGTAAAAAACTCCCTGTTCCATATAAAATGAAGGCAGCAGGGGAGAAAGGCAGAGCTCAGGAATACTGAGGGCAAGGACACGGCTGGAGCAGAGCTTGTTCCCCCCACAGGGGACAGAATTATCCCCATTTGTGTAAATACAGCCTTAGTCAACAGGGCAAACCCTACAGAGATAAATGTCACCCTCTGACGTCAGTGCCACAGCAACCTAATCAAAGTGCAGCCTTCAGCTATTTTTAAACGCCACTTAAAGTATTTTTCTTAAAAAACAAACAAAAAAAAACCTAAACTAAGCATAAAAATTCATCTTTAAAAAAAAAAAAAAAACTCTTGAAAAATAAATCTGTTTAGCAGCAAAAACAGAGCTGAAATATTTCTTTCTCCCTGGTGCCCTGGACATAAAAGCAGAAGTTTTCCCCAAGCCCAAAACTTGCTGTTCCATCCGATGCGTCAGAGCACTAGAAAGCAAAAGATAAGGATTTGGAAAAGCGCGGGGATCAGATTGGCACCAGCCTTTGTATTGGAAATTTCCCCAGACAGGTTAAAAATAACCCTGGAGCGTTGGAAGCCATGCTGAAGGTTGGAAGCCATGCTGAAGGTCGCTCTCCAGAGCTGCTGTGTTTATAGTACCAGCTCCCGGTGGCATGTGACTGCCACTGCCAGCACTGCTGTCCCCAGAAAACACGTGATCCCCTGGTTCCAGATTCCGGGCACAGAGGCTGCTCACAGCCAACAGGACAGGGGAGTCAAGCCCAGCTCCTCCTTGGAGGAGTTCTTGTTTTCCTTCTTACAACCAATCCTCTGGGATTCAGATTGAAAGGAGACATTTCTGTCCACCACGTGCTCCGGCTAACATTCCCATTGGGCATTCCCAGGGCTTTAAGGCCCAGTGTCAGTGACACAACAGTCAGCATGTCACGAGGCACATTCCCATGAGGAACAGGCCACAGAGCTTCCCAATTCTCTGGCCTCTCAGAGCTCAGCCATGAGAGAAGAGCATGGACACCTTCACAAAGTGCCTTTGCAGGTGAGAAGGTCAAACACCCCCCTGACCCACCTGAGGGGATGTTCTCCACGGTGACCCTGGGGATCACATCTGGGCTCCACAGTCTCCACTTACAAAGAATCACAGGATCATCAAGGTTGGAAGAGACCTTCAAGATCATCCAGTCCAACCATCCCCACCATAATCACCCCTAAACCACATTCAGGAGCCTCTTGAATGCTTCCAGAGATTCCACCATCTCCCTGGGTTATTCCAATGCCTGACCACCTTTTCAGGGAAGTTTTTTTTCCAAAGCTGATCTAAACCACCCCTGGTGCAACTTGAGGCCATTTCATCTCACCCATGGCAGAGCAGAGCAACCTCCACCTCACTACTATTTCCTGTCAAGTACTTGTAGAAAAAGCAAGAAGGTTCCCCTTGACCTCTTCCCCAGAAGAAAAGAGTTGGAAAGGAAGGAATTCCACCTGGGAACACCTGATTCTGCCTTAAGCACCAGGAATGAATAAATTTAGAAGGAGCAAGTATCTTTAATTTTTCCCTCATGTGGAATATACGGCTGATTTAAGGGTTTCCTGAAGTTGTCTGTATTTAACCAGGGGTACCTGAAGCGGCTCCCAGCACCCTCCTGCTCCCATGGGAAAATCGGATCTCCAGTCCCTGTGGCCTCCTCCAAGAGGGACTCCAGCAGCGAGGGCAGGGAATAAATCTTCAGCAACAAAAGAACCAACATCAACACAGGAGGATGGAAAGCAGGAGGGAAGGAAAGAGGAAAATCCACGTCAGCTCCCACTTGGTGAGATCACACACACCCCTGATTTGTGAGCATGCACATGCAGACGAAGACAGACGTGTATTGATTTCTCTCCCGACCCAGGGGCTGCCTTATTTAATGGGAGACAGCAGAGAGAAAGCTCTGGGATAAACCAGCAGTGGAAAAATCCATTTCCCCACCAGGAAAAATCGATGATTATCCATTTTCCCTCTTATCCTCCTGAATTGGAGAAAACGAGCTCAGTGCAGCTCCCATCTGCTCCCCTCCCAGATGTTCCTCCAGCTCAGGAATCCCTGGCAGAGCCTGCACCAAACCTTCTTTGATAGGATTTCCTTCCCAAACTCGATCAGTAAAGCAGCTTCACTGGGGCTGCTAAATTTAGTGCCTTGACCGTGTAACCCACAGAGCCGGACACGCTGAGGGGCTCTCCCGGGATTCAGCAGTTCTGTCCAGCTCATCTGAAGTTGGGAATGGGCTCACTCACGTTCTGGAGCAGCACATGGGCTCCAATTACGTAAAAGAACACAAGTGCAGAATAACAAAGTCTTCAAGCAAGACCCATGCTGAGAGTTCCGAGCTCCCCTGCAGCACTTTCCCAAATAAAGAGGGAGCGGGGAAGGAATACAAAGCCCATTTACTGCAACACTCACAGATGAAAAATTGCAATTGCTCTGCCTTGACATCTGGTTTCTATTCCGCTCCCATTCTATCAGGTTACATAACAAACAGATGATGCACCAGAGCCCAGGAGTTCTTCAAGGCTCGGATTTGGTGTTTACATTCCTCAGCACAAAAATCCCAGCTATGCCACACACACGCAGGGTGTGCGGGGCAGACAAAGCACTCGGGGCAGACAAAGCACTGGAGACAAACAGCTCACAAAGGAAAAGGCAGAGCAAGGCAGACCGATTGGGGAGCGTGGGCATGTTTGTAACATCTCGGTGTCCCAGTCCAGCTCAGGAATTGGATGTGCACACAACAGCACTTGCAGCTGTGCAGACAGAGTTTACGTGAACGAGCCACGGGGAACGCACGAGTTTACGCCCAGCAAGTGCCAGCTGTAATGATGCAAACACGAATTCCACCCTGCCCTGTTATCTCACCAAGTGCAACCTCCCTGGGCCCTCCTCCACCTTCTCATTTGGGGCTTTTCTTTCTTTCAGAGCACGGTACTTGTGCTGTCAGGGTGATTCACAGCCCGGGCAGCACTGGCCAGCTTTGGAAATCGGGCATCCACTTTGCTGACCTTGTCCCCAGACACTACAAACTTTCTTCTGAGTCAACAGCACATCCTTCCTCGGCAGCAATTCAGGAAGTCATGCAGTGCTAATAGAGCTGACTCAGCCGAACGCGGGGCCCGGTGCCCCTGCCTCCCTCCCTAAAACACAACACGCAGGGATGAACACACCAAGGGCTGCACGCTCACGGAGCTCGGCTGCTCCAGCTCTGCTCTTCCAAGTTTGAGCTGGAATAATCACAAATCCCACATTCATGGAAAACTGCGTTCACAAAGGTGTCCCCAGACTTTTAAGCTACCCCCAAGCTTCTCATTGCACATTTCATTGCCAGCTTGGCCCAAACCAGCACATTATAAAGCACCAGAACAGCCAGAATTCTCTACTCATCTAACACATTATTCTACACTCAGTACTCACTTTGGGTTCCCTGTTCTGTCTCTGAGCAGCCCTAAACATCTCGAGCTGCTCAGTCAGGCAGGACTCTGGTCTAGATAAACCTGCAGGTACAACACACTCTTAAGACTGGATTTAGAGCTTCAGGAAAGCCCAATTCCCACAGGGACTTGCCCATTATGGCAAGTTCTCTTCGCAAGAAGCAAACACAGGCCCCACTCTGTGTGAGAGGAATAAAAGAGGCAGAGGAACAATCACTACGATCTGAGGGTGCAAAATGAGTCCTGTAAAGGACCAAACCAACAAGAGCAGGTACAAGATCCCTGTTCTGTGATGGGGAAGCACCTGCCAAGACTCCATGTGGATGGGACCTCTCTGAGTAGGAAATCAGTGACATTTAAGCTGGAGCCAAATATGAAAATAATAAAAGCACTGACGGATATCACTGCAGCAATTCTTGCTCATTTCCAAAGGCCACTCCTCACCTTCTCCTTCCATAAATCTGCACACATTTCCTCAGATGACATCAGAAACAGGGAAGGCGTTAGTCATGGGCAGACAGGTGGAAAAATGCTCCAAAATACCACTTTTCAAGGAGGCTGTTCCTCAGGTGCTACAAGTGTCTCTCAGCTTCGGCAAACACACAAGGAAAAAGGATATTTTCCTGATCACAGAAGCACTTCTGGTCACATCTTAGTAAGTTCATCATTGAGCAGCAAGCAAGCAATTAATAGTAGTAGTAGTAGTATTGTTTTTAGAATAAACCAGGTACATTCCACTCTTACCATGAGGTGTTTTTCCCCTCTGAATGTTTCCACCCTGGACTAGGTTCTTACAAAGCCCACAAAGAGCTACTCCAAGAGCAGCTTGTGGCAACAAAAAATCAAAAAAAAAAAAAAAAAAAAAAAAGAGGAAACAACTCAAAAATTTAAGGTGTCCCAAGGAAATGCCCTGAAAACCAAGCACAAAGGAGAAGAGTCTGGAGCAGAGGCAGAGCTGCTCCAGCCAACATCCCCACAAGGGAGGGCAGTTCCTTCCTCCAGGATGTACCTCACACCTACCCCCACCCTGCTGCTCTTCTGGAAGCATCCAAAATAATATGGTTAGTCTTCCATTTCACCGCCAAGAGATCTTTAGGTGTTCATCCACTAAAGCACATCAGGGTTGTGTTCCACACCTCAAACAGTTCAACTGCAACAGCTTTTGTCCAAATCTCAGAAATCCCAGTGAGTTACTCAAAGGCAGCTGCTTTCTGGGGAGTTCCCTACAACTAAATGTGCAGCTGGGGCAAAAATGTGTCATTGCACCATGGGGGAAAGAAAAACACAGGACAGGGAACCCCACAGGGCAGCCAGAGGATGCAGAGGGAGTTTTAATTCCATGCCTCCCAACTTAGAGCAGCAGGTGACAGCAGCAAAGGGGCTGCAAGGCTGGGACTTGCTCAGAGGCCACGATGGAAAAGCTGTTCCTTCAGCACCAAAATTTTTAAGTGCTTATTCATCCCTGCTTGTCATCTGTAAGCAACTACTCCTCCATTCACTCCAGGCTGGCAGAACACATGGGAGCTTTGCTTTTACTATTAGAAATGATGCTATTTTTGCCTCTGAGTAGCACAATCCCACATCCTCCACGTGCCTCACCCCCAGCTATTGTGTCTTACCGAGCTGGAGGTGTTTTCCTGCCATAGCTTCACCTGCTGGGAGCAGTGGGGAGCGAGTTGTGCCACGTGTAAGGCTGTGAACCACTGTTCAATTAATGAAGAGCCACATGTGGCCACCAAACCACGGCTGCCACCACAACAGTCCCATCTGTGCCCGAGCTTTTGGCACCAGCATCACCTTCCCCCACCAAGGGCTGAGCTGCCACGGCCCAGTCCAGCACCAAGGGCGCAAACCTCACATGGTTTATTTTCTCAGCATCTAAAAAAGGGTTTGAGCTGAAACTACGATGGGGGCAGCTCAAATACCTCTGACTGCACCCCAGGCCTGAGCCAGATGTGGAAGTTCCAAGTGAGACATCTTCTCAAAGGACTCAGCAGGAGACCAGCTGAGTGTCCAGCAGTCACCGCTGGTTTCAGGTTGGGAGGAGGAGGGAGAAACACCTCCCTGTGGGAATTTTTCTCCCTGTCCACAAAGGTATCCCCTGCAGGGCTCAGTCAGCAAAACGATTCACTTGGAAGAGGCAGAGGGATAAATAACTGGGATCTAAGCTGATAAATCACTTAGAATTTTCCAAAACAAAAAATGTATTAACAAATCAAGACGTTATTAACAGCTTGTAAATGTGACCAAACCAGTGGAGCTCACAGACATGCTGAACTCAGGTGGGAAACAGTAACAAAAAGATATTAAAACAGTGAATACTGAGCATTCTGCCTCTTTCAAAACCTCTGAGATGTCTGTGAGATTGTATCTCTGCCGGAGACAAACTCACCAACAGTTCCTAAACACTACTTACAGTTCTTAGTGCAAAGTAATTCCAGGTGGAGATACTGAGGGGGGGGAAAGCCATTGCAGTTCAAAAGAAACAGTCC
This sequence comes from Lophotriccus pileatus, assembly GCA_035583135.1. Classification (NCBI taxonomy): domain Eukaryota; kingdom Metazoa; phylum Chordata; class Aves; order Passeriformes; family Tyrannidae; genus Lophotriccus; species Lophotriccus pileatus. The sequence goes on from JAWWES010000002.1 coordinate 5,649,100, forward strand.
CACACTTGTTTCTTGCAAGAGAAAAAAGGAGTTTCTAGCAAAACAAACAATCTTCCAACACAACTGTGTCTCCTGCCTCTGCCTGCTAAAGCCACAACCGTGTACGTGCCTAAACCAACTACTACAGAATTATTTCTGAATAAAAACAAGCTCCTCCTGCAGAGCTCTGTGGCTTCAGGAGCCTGAAAAGCAAACTGAAGCACTGCAACCACAGTCCTTGATCCCAGCTCACCATTTCTCACCAAAATCCTGCTCTAGTGACCGGCGGTTCCTGAGAATTCCCCAGCCAGTCCCTCCTGAAGAAAGTAGCTTCAGCAGTGAAATACAAACCAAAGTGAGCAGGAAAAAAGCAATTTTAGAGTCCATATGAAGCTATTTTGAAATTCCTTCCATAAGGAAGAAAGCTGATACAGTTTTAGGCTCCAAGGGCCCCTTGCTCCTGCCCTCTTTCCAGCTCAGGATTATGAGGGTGCCATGGGAATTGCAGCCTTAGTGGGATGAAAGTAAGGCAAGCAAGGCCTGGCTTTCCCTGACAGCACCTGCTCAGTTGGCCAATCCCAAATTCACAAAACCACCAAGCCCTGTCCACGGTCCAGGAATGAGCTCCAGTGAAGGGAGATGGTGGAACAGCCATGAGACAGGGCAGGGATGTCTCACAGGTACCCCTAGGGACTCCACAGAATCATGGAATTACTAACATTGGAGAAGCCCTCTAAGATCATCAAGCCCAATCATCACCCCAGCACCACCACCATGTCCCACTAAACCATGTCCTCAGGTGGCACATCCACATGTTCTTTGAACGCTTCCAGGGATGGGGACTCTGCTGCCCTGGGTAGCCTGTTCCAATGCTTTCCATAAAAAAAATTGACTCCAGGCCCAAAGGAAGTCAAAGACACTCCTCACTGTGTAATGGCCAGCCCAGAGAGATCCCAGAACCACCCCTCAGCTCCAGGGAGGGACACAACCACACCACATCCCAGCCCGATTTATGTATTTTCACTCTCAAGCCTCGAGCTTGAGAAACGGCGGGGGGAACATTCTGGGCACATATTCTGCATTAAAATTGATCACCACAGGTAGATCTCCATGAGTATCAGTTTGAAATGGAAGAGAGGTGGAAGAAGGCAAAGGGGAGACACAGATGCTGCAGCTCCAACATTTGGAACAAAATGAGAAGTCATAGAAAATACAGAGCTTATCAAATCCCTGGGTCAGGCTGAGAACGAGCCACACTCTTTGGCAGTGCAAGTCAACGCTGAGTGGACAGTTTTCTCATCAAATAGGTGTCCTGCCTCTTGAAGTATTTCCAGACCCAAATCCCACCCAGGCCTGTCCTTCCAGGCTTCCTCCTGCCTGCAGCAGGACAGAGGCATCAGCATCACCACACTGGGTGTTTTTCAGAGCACAGAAAGAATATCTGCAGGAGTTTCTGGTGAAAGAATCAGTTTGGGTCAGAGCAGCTACAGTTGCTTTCTCAAAACTGGCCGAAGTAACTTCCAAAACTGCTTACATCAGTGAGGGGGATGCCGAGAAATTTTCCCCACCCCTCCACCAGCAGTTTTTTATTGTATTTAGATACAGACTAAGAGAATAAAATAAGGAAATATATCTAAATTTTAGAAATATTCTTATTTATAAAATATTCTTATCAAAGCTGTTCAACTACTCCACTCCAGGCAAGGGCAGCTGTGGGGGCTCAGTGGTACAAGTGGGAGGAAGGGAGATGCTCCCAGGAAGTCCAAACAAGCTGTTCCATCAGGGCATTCTCCAAGAAGGAACCTCTGAAGCCTGGCAGAACAGACAGGGTGCATCCATCCCCCCCGCCGACTGCACTGCCAAGCAGCAGCACATGGATCATTCCAGCCTCTCCAGCAGCTCCCTCAAGCTTCCCTGCAAGAATCAAAGGGCAGAGCCACGACTGAATTGTCCCACTGCTGCTGCACTGTGATGGGGAAAGGAGGTCTTTAAATCTAAATTCACCACTCACAGGCATTTCTGCGGTGTCTCCAGCAGCAGGACAACATTTCAAGGGTTTCTCTCTCCTACCTAATAGATACAGACACCACATGTCCCCAGAAGGAAACTCTAAAACCTGCCCACCCCTTCACCAGGCTCCTCTCCCCCCATTCCCAGGAGCTGTCAGCACCTGGTTTGCACAACAGTTGTCCCAGCAAACGGCTTTGCAGAAAGTTTCTTTCCTCTGGTGGCTGGAACATCTAAAGATCAAGTCACTGTTGCCCAATTCCTTTGGGTAATCATTCCCAAAACATCACGTTCTTTTGTGCAACACCATCCACAGTTTCCCTGACAAAAGCAAACACCAGAATTACAGGTTAAAGAAAAACAAAACAAAAAACAAACAAACAAACAAAAAAAAGGCAGCTGAAAAACGAGCCTCACAAACGACCTGAGGTGAGGAAGTGAAACAGGAGTTTGTGTTCACTCAGGAGAGCCCAAAAACAAGGTGAGCAGGGGGCAGACACAGCGCTGTTCCATCATGTTCCATCTGCTCTTCCAAGCTCGGCAGCCTCTCCCAGGTGACAGTTCTGCAGCAGAGCAGTGACACAAGTGACACACACCAGGATGGTCCCTGAGCTCACTGGAGACAACCAGCCCAACCCTGAGTTCTAAGGATCTTCACCTCCCCACCCGCACAAACATATCGCAGGCAGCTGAGGTGGGATGGCAAAGGCTTCGCCACAAACATATTTTTTTCCCCCCAGTAAATAAAACAAATGTACTTGAAAAAATCATCCTCTAAGTTTAAACCAGTATTTTTATAGAGAAAGTAAAATTCCAGAAGCTAAAACGTTGGGGGGGGAGGGGGGAAGGGGGCTTGTAAGCCAAGATGCAGCAGCTCTGCCACCCAAAACGTGCACTCTTGGACTTGACCACTTTGCAGCTGCAAAATTGGCAACCTCTGGCCCACTTTGGGGGCTGCTGGAGTCCAAGTGTATTTACACTGACAGAGACAAGCAAAGGTTGTGACGATTTATTGACGCAAGAGCCACTTGGTGCTCCCTGCCAGGAATTAATCAGTGCAGGAGGAGCAGGAATTCTCTGCGAGTGCTTTGGTGAGCTGCTAAAAAACAGCAGGAACGACCAACACGATCAAAAAGAGAGGGGGGAAAAAAAAAAAAAGGATTAAAAGGGCAACTTTTCCACAGCAGCTTCTTTAGAAGGACTCAGAAAACACCAGGAGGCAGTGCCAGAACAGAACTATTTCATAACTTTCCTTGTGAAAAAGAAAATACATGAGAAGACTAAATGAGAGCTTTCCCAAACCTCTGTCAACACAACCTGATGCTGTGTTTGTTCAGATTAAACTGTCTCAAACACATTTGGGGGAGGGGGAGGTGGTGACTGAGGGGTAGTGCCCCTCCAGACTGGCTCAACCTGCCACCATTCAGGATCCAAAGAAGGAGAAGAGGAACCAGTCCCCTCACCTGTTTGAAAGAGTTGCTACACAAAGCTCCACTTGAAATTAAAAATCCAAAGGAAAGGGTTTAATGCAGACTGAAGGAACAGCATCAGCCCTACCTGCCAAGAAGGCATCATGATAAACCTGTCAAGAGCTCCGAGCTTGCAGAACAGGCCTTCCACCTGCTGGAAAGGGAAAAAAAAGGAAGGGAAAAAGCCATCTGATGCCAATCAGATTCTTGCTGCTGGCAGGGAAAAGATGCCAAAGCCCTTCTCCTGAGTTTGGTAAGCTGTGAGGATCACATGCCTTCTCCTGGCAGGGGTCCTGTGAGACCAGTGGCACCTTCGTTAGAATAAAGCAAGTTCTTGGAAGTTTCAGAGATTTTTCCCCAAGTGACAGATGTCAAAGCTTCAATACTTGGATGGACTTTCAGAGTTTCCTGTATGGTCTTTTTACTGTTGTGGGTTATTTTTTGACCAAAGAAGTTGGTTAAAACTTGGTGCTAATAATGCCAAGGTCATAGGTTCAATCCCTCTTAAGAGCTGGACTCGGTGATCCTTGTGGGTCCCTTCCATTCCAGAATATTCTGTGATTCTGGCTTGGTCTAGTTCAGGTTTTTCTGTCTTCCCACAGGAGCAGCTCAATCACTGTCTAGATCAGGAGTGAAAAGAGCTTCAACCTGTTTCTTTTTATAGGCTGCATAAAATAAAGGTCACAGTTAACAGAGGGGGTTAAGTCTGTTTAAGCAGGAAGTGCGAGTTTCGAGGGTTGAAACAGAGGAGCTAAACACAGCTCCCACAGATTACCTGGAAATCACCAGGCTTTAAGGGCTTTCTCCTGGAGAAGGCACTGGCAAAAAACTGCTTGTTTGGGGTTAAAACAAAGGAATTATTTGGGATTATTCAGCCCCTGGCACAACCAAAATGACAAAGGAAAAAAATGGGACTGATAATCCCCCAAAAAAATCCACCTCACACATGACTGTTGACAGGCTGTTTTAATGGTGTTGCCACAACCCCCCTCGTTCTCCCCTTTCCCAGATATCCACAGGCTCCCGGTCTCCCCGGGCTGACCTTGCACAGCCAACCAGCAGAACCTACTCCCACTTTGCAATTCATGCCTTCAAAATAAACCTTGTGTGGCTACATCAAAGCTGAGCAGAGCAGCTCCAAACACTGGGAAGATTAAGCCCAGTCTGTGGATTCCTTGGCAAGGGCCGTGGTGCCAGGGTTCAAAGAAGATGAACAATTCCCCACTGAACCCCAAACACGCTTCTGGGCCCCTGAAAACACCCACAAGAACTGGTGCCACCAGTGGGACCTTCAAGCTGAGACAGGACCATCTCAAAAAAGCCCACCTGAGGTTATTTCCATCTGAAATTCACCTTTCAATAGGTGGGGAGTTTAATATCAGCCTTCTGAGAGGCTGAAAACCTGCTGCAACACTTCAGCACATCAGTCCATCAAGGATCAGCCAAAGCAATTCCCAGGGGGAACACCGAGAGCTGCAGAGCCTCTCAAGGCAAACAAGGGCACTGCAGGTAAAGCCTCTGATCTCCCCCAGTAACTGATGAAACTGCAGTGTTTTGATCTGGGTTACAGAAACAGGATGTTTAAAAGATGTGCTGAAGTATTAATTTTAGTTTTCTTAAAGGAATAATAAATTTTATGCCCCATTTCTCAGGGGTTTGACCACCCCACAGGTGACCACCCCAAGGTGTCAGTGCACTTCAAAGCCCTTCCTTAATGGCCTAAATATAAATAATGAAATAAATAAATAAATAAAAGTATGTGGGGAAATTCCTGCTTTCTGGCAAGTTCTGGGGAGAAAGGGATCACAAAGCCTTTACTGAAGGATGGGAGAAATATTAACACATCCAAAATTTTTCCCTCTCCAGTCAGGCAACCTCTACTCCATGTTCAGTCACTCCTAGCTGTTTTCAGACTCTAAATATCAGATGTTAAAGGATGAAAAAAATATACTTAAAACTACACCAAAAGAAGAAGTGTCATTGCAATTATTTCTTACTCCTCTTGCTGACTCAACAGTATCACAGACTCACAGACTCATGGAATCTCCTGCGCTGGAAGGGACTCTCAAGGACCATCCAGTCCAGCTCCTGGCCCTGCCCAGGACACCCCAACAGTCCCACCCTGTGCCTGAAAGTACAATCCAAATTATCCTGGAGCTCTGGCAGCCTTGGGGCTGTGCCCACTGCCCTGGGGAGCCTGTTCAGTGCCAACCACCCTCTGGGGGAAGAACCTTTTCCTGAGATCCAACCTGACCCTGCCCTGGCACCACTCCAGCCATTCCCTGGGGTCCTACATGGAAACAACTGCGGAAAAAAAAAGAATCTCCAGCAGAGTTTGACCAAGAGCTCTCAGAAATAAGGCCCTGTTTTCCCTTTTGCAGTACCTGCCAAAGCACAGGTACCAGACAGACAAATTCCCACACTTAAAGGATGAAAAATGCTGTGTCTGGCTGCCATCCCGCTGGGAGTAAGTGGATTTTCTACCCCTGTTCTCATATCACTTTCAGAATCAGTGGGATGACTGAAATGGTCCTTCTCCATCAGCTCTGCCCCAATTGATCTGCCCCATCATCAAGGCACCCCAAGAAGCCTCATTGGTGGGAGAGCCTGGCACGAAGGCCACAGGCTGACTAATTCAAAATAAACCCCAAGAAATCCTTGTTCAGCCCAGTAACAAATTTAATTTGGGCAAGTACACACAAGATGAGATACAGGTCAGTGAGTAACAAAATGTAGCAACCGCACAGAAAAAGGTTTGTCTCCTTCCCAACTGAGACACAAGATTCCAAGGACTACCTCAAACATTATTATAGAATCACCTGACTTCAAAAATATGACCTTTTTTGTATCCTTTTCCTACCCTGTACCTCATTCAAAATAATCCAGAGTTCTCTTCCTCTCATCACAAGTACCTGCTTCTCATCTTTGCACTGCAGGACACATCACAGGCTGAAAAACTTCCTTTAGAAACAGGCTTTTAAAGAATTCCTAAGTGCAAGAACTGCATTTAAAGAAAAAGCAGAAATGAGAGGAATGTACTTGGCAGGGACACTGACCTAGCAGGAACTTCAACTTGAACCCCAAGTTGAAGCACAAAACAATTCTTCTCTTTTGAGGGTACAATAAAACCCTTGTACAGAAAAGTCCCAACTGTTTGATGCTCCAGAAAGTGAAAACTTCCCAGGTTTCATGGGAGCAGACTTAAAACTTTCAAGGTCCTTAAAATGACACTGTTCCTAGAGGAAATCCAGGACAGGCTCAGCTCCCACATATATAAGAGCTGGAATGCAAGTGGAATAGGTGTCCTGTTGTGGGCTGAAGAAAGGGAAGTGGATGGAGACATGGCCAGTTCCCACCTGCAAAGCTTTTCAGCCAGAGCTTGTCGCTGAGTTTACTCCACAGCCAACTTCAAAGTTTTAATCAACAATTGCAAAGTATTTATTGCGCAGAATCACAGAATGGTTTGGGTTGGAAAGAAGTATAAAGCTCATCTCCTTTCACCCTCTGCCATGGGCAGGGACACCTTCCCCTAGCCCAGGTTGCTCCAAGCCCCGTCCAACCTGGCCTTGGACACCTCCAGGGATGGGGAATCCACAACCATCCTGTTTCCTCTGCTGGGCCTGCCAAGCAGTTGAACTTTTCCCCTAAAACTTCAGCTTCCCATGAAGCACAGACATGGCAGTGTGGGAAGAGGACAGGTCTAGAGAAATCAATTAAAGAAAGCATCAGGGAGAAGGAGGTTGGACCTGTAGTCACTATAGCATTGACTTACTTGTAAACAGGAGCCTGAATGCCCAAGCCTACACTTATCCAGCAGCAATGACCTGGAGCACCAGACTGGTGGGGAGAAGCAGGAATCCCTGGAAGTGTCCAAGGCCAGGTTGGACAGGGCTTGGAGCAACCTGGGCTAGGGGAAGGTGTCCCTGCCCATGGCAGGGGATGGAATGAAATGATCTTTAAATTCCCTTCCAAGCCAGACCCTTCTATGATTCCATGATACACCATGTCCAGGTGTTCTTCCAGAACGCAGCCACCAAGTACCTGCTAAAGGAGGGCTGGAATTTACCATCCTAGCCCTTCTGTTTATTTAAAGAATACTCTTGCCCCCAGATAACTTACACAGACAGACCCATTACTGCCAGAAACTAGGTCAGTGTCATTTAAAGCTGCTTTGAAATGCATCTCCACAGAAACTTCTTAATCTTTCAAAAGAGAATCCATCAAATATTTATTGCACGGTGCAAAACGCTGGAGACGCTCACGGGAAAAGCTCTTCTGTGTGCTGCATGAAATGGCTTTCCATGCCTCGTTGAGCCCTGGAATATGAAAGGAGTGTGCCTTTGTGCAGATAAAACCCTGCACAAAAGTCCTTATCAGCTCAGCAAATCACAGCACGTGACTCGACTCCCCGACTCGTTTTCGCAGCGCCTGTGTGATCACAAAGCTTTCCCGGTGTCTCCTCTCAGTCTTAATGATCCCACTGCAAATTTTTGCCCTATCAGCCAGGCAAGCACGTTCTTCAAACTTCAATATTCCTAATTATCAAACATTCAGCACTGCAAAATGTAGCTGAAATTTGCATCTCTGCAAGAGTGGCTCCGGAAAAAAAGGATGGAGCATTTGCATTCAGACTGGTTAATTCCTGCAAGATAACATTTCATACACAAAATGCTCCATTGAACAGGGAGATCTGCAGCTTTTACAAAGGAAAGTGAACTTTAAACAAATACAGATCAGTTGAGTGATTAACTTTAAGTGTTTTGGTTTTTTAAAACTAATCTTTATGTATAACCAGTATCAGCAGAACAATCTTTACTGATTAAAGAAGCGAATGAGAGAGAAACTCAAGCCACTGAAAATTAAGAGGGGAGGGAGAAGGAGACTGCAAGGAATCATTTAAGGTCAACGAGAGAGGAAAAAAACCCAAAAACACAAAAAACCCCCACATAGTCACAGCCCAGTGAGCCTGGGTAAGGTGAGCACCATCAGCACCACGGGTTACATAAGGTAAGTTTAAATCGTGGCCAACAGGTTAAGGAGTGAAACTAAACACACTTTCCCCTGCCCCTCCAAGCTTTGTCATAATCCTAAATGTTACCTTAATTAGCCTAATTTTCTTAATTATACTTTGCAGCAACTTGAGCTTTCGTAGCAGAATTTCCGCGGTTTTTTTCCAGCTTTGTTACAATGCTGGAAGCGGCAGCGGCTCCTCTGCCAAAAGCCAAAGGGCACATGATGCCTCCGAGCTTGGTCTTGGCTGGGTCTGCACAGTACAGGGCAAAGCCCATCCTCCTGCCACCTCACTCTCCACTTTCAGCCCCTTTCCACCCAAAGCAAGTCCCACTCGTGCCCCACACCTGCCGGGAGCTGGCTGTTCCGCAGCAGCAGCAGGCACCACGTGCCTATGGCAAGAGGGCACCAGCACCCCACCAGCTTCTCCTACTCCACATCTGTTTCTGTGGCAAGTTAAGCTCACAAGAGCTGCTGGTCTCAACCCAAAATTCAAGAAGGATGCCACGGAGAGAGCCTTCAGCCCAGGAAACAGAGCTCAAGGTCTGCGCCCTGCATGCAGAGCTCAGACTGATTTACCCATGGGAAGTTCTTGAGGATTAACTTCTCCCACCTGGGTATTCTGCTTCTCCAAAAGCTGCTCCCTGTTCTCTGAGAAATCTCACTCCAAAACACAACAAAAGGAGGGGCAATGATGGGGGAAGAAGTCACGCTTTTCTCCCCCAACTTAGCTTTCTCTGCATCTCTTCACTTTGTTTTGTGAGAAGCCCTCAGTGCCCAGCACATCTCACAGGAGTGAAAGGAAAATAAAGAAAAAGCACAGGAAAAAAAACCCAAACCACTTTCATTCATCTACCCTGCAACAACTTAATGGCACTGTTCCTAAAACATCCCATTAGTGCTGGGTTTGGAGAAGATTAGAGAAGAAAGCTTGGACCCACTGAAGCAAGGTTTAATAGGCTCTCGAGTTAAGCCTGAGCCTTCCCTTAAACAATGCACATCATTAGGAATAATTACCTGGAGCTGTATAATCAACACCTCTATCACAGCTGACATGAGAAACCCAGATGTCACCTCTGGCAAGGGCTGGGTAATATCTCTGCTCCTGATTATAAAACTGACTCCTAAAAGAGAAACGAGCCCTAAGAACCCCAAGGGAAAAAACCCCCATGACGAGCCTGAGAACTTCAACCCAAAATAAGAATCCAGGACCCAAGAGGACACAGGGTGTCCAAAGCCACCCTGCTCAGCTGCCACATCCCTGGGTTTTGATGGGACCATTCTAGACATGGTTGTTAGAAAAAGGAAACTGAAAGTGACTTTTAGTGTTACAGAAACACTGAGCCAGAGCAGCAGAACCAGCAGAGTCAGGACAAGAAAGGGTCGGGTGATGAATCAGAAAGGAAAGCAAGACAAACCAGCAGCAGGGTTCCATCAACACGGCCCAGCCACCAAGGTCATTACTACTTCCCAGATATCTGGAGGGCTGCTCCTTAAGAAGCAAAACATATCCATGGCTGGCTTTGGAATACAGGGATGTATTTAAGGTTTCCCACCACGACGAGAGAAGAGCAGGCAACATGAGCTCCCCAGTCTCACCCCAGTGTGATTTACTACTTCTGAACTAACAATTATCCATTCCTGAAGAACAGATCTCTTGAGAAACATCACTTTGCAAGAGGTGTCCCAGGTATTCTTAAGTTTCCCAACTCCTCATAGTTTCAAAATCTACATTATGGAAGTAGAAGCCAGATTTTTTTTCTTTTTTGATAACGCTGATCATTTCAGAGACTTAGAAACTCGTTTCAGTTCCTAGGAGAGGGTGAGATTTAACACTGCTGCTTGGGAGCTCCAGCATCTTTATTTATTGCAGGATTTCTCCGCCCACAAATAAGCAGTTCCTTAAGTCTTAGGAGCTGTTTGCTGGCTTCTAACACTTCAGTCTTATTTAACTCTTAACCCAAACCTGATTAAAATGAAGTCACAAAGTAATCTCTCAGAGGCAGAGTTAAATAAGTCCTTCCATGTGCCTTGTTGTTGTTGGATTACTTGATTCCCAGCAGCCATTTTTTGTACCATAAACTGACACAGTCCAAGCATAATTAAAATTCCTCTTCCAAAGCTCACAAAGCTCTGCCTAACACAAGGTTACCCACAACTCACTAAATACAAATGTATGAGGCACCTTTAAGCTCAAGAGCAGGTAACTGAGTAGCTACAGATCCTCTTGACAGACAGAAATGCACAGTTTTGTAGTGATGAATCGACTCTTAAATTACAAGACACATTAGGAATAATCCCCCAGACAACAGTGAGGTGGATCAACTGACTCCTCTTAGAGCAAAACTATTCTTTCCTGTTAAAAAGTACTTTAAGAGTCAAAGTGTTTTCTTAAATTTCCATAAAGATACCAGCAGGACCGTGCCCATTCCTTGCAGGTACACTCCACATCCTGAAGGCTCATCAGCATAGATTGAACAAATTAAACATCTGGTTAATGACTCAGAAAACTCCAACAGCTTCCAGTGATGCCACAATTAGAAACCTAAATTTTAGAGCAATTAGAAACCCGAAATGGTAAGATTTCCTTGTAATTCTGGTAACAGCAACAGCATTTTCCACCTTCACACAAAGTTTTAGTTTTAAACCAAGCAGAAGAACAGGGAGAGGGTCTGGATTATCATTTCAACGCGTGTTCATGCGGCCAATATGGTGTGTTTTGGTGTTGTTGCTGGGAGTTCAGGTGGTGTTGCCCTTACCTGGGTGGCTTTGGGAGCTCATTGCTGGTAGTGTCTAGTCCTTGGGAGAAGGGATGCGAGATCAGTTTCCACGGAGCAACAGCAGCTCAAAAGAGCTCCAAAGCTTCACCAATACATAGGAGTTGGAAGTGGGGATTAAATCATGGCCACCTTATAAAATCCAGGGCACAGTGACATGCTGAGTTGTATGGGAAGTAATCCAAGAGGGTGGCGGAATATCTTCTAATGGCTTTTAAAATGGGAACCTGCAATTAAAGACAAAGATGTCTATGTTAGCAAATTAAGATTAACAACCATTTCAATTACACATTGCACATTGTATAACTTACTTATCCCCTAGATTAAACTACAATACTATTTTAGTCATTAAAGGTTGCAGAGAAAGTCATTTTCAGAGTTAAAAATGCAGGTTGGCATTTAACATTATTTAAAAAAAACAAACAAAAAAAACCCCCAACAATTCAAACCCAACTTTGCAACATTCAAGTCTTAAAAACCCAAACTTCCGTGTTAATTCTCATCCTCCAACAGCACCATATGAAGGCACTTCAGTCCAACAGCTTCCATATTTTAAAAGCCATATGTATGAGTGGTAACTGTGCTTCATGCATCTGTTCCCCAAAGAAGCCGAAAGAAAAATCCCTCAGTGCCAAGAAGTGGTCTTGGAGCAGGAAGGAAAAAAACCCACACAATCAATTCCACTCCCACTCTACCCAAGCCTCCAGCACATTACTAAGCAGCAACTTCATCCTGCCCCGGGGGGGGGGGTGAAATCCAGCATTCCTAATTACTTTTAAGCTGTATATTAGAGGGAAAGCGGGAAAAGAGAGGGAAAACACCCACAGAATCACTGACCTTGTGTACCCCTGCCCCCCAAAAACAGAAATGGAAACTCACGTTCATTCTGGGGACATTTGGGGTGGTTCTGGCACTATACCAAGTGACATCCAGTATTTCCCATCCCTGGAAGTGTTCAGGGACAGGTTGGACGGGGCCCAGAGCAACCTGGTCTAAGGAAAATGTCCCTGCCCACGGCAGGGGGTGGAAGTGGATGGGCTTTAAGGTCCCTCCTGACCCAAGCCATTGTGGGATTCCACGATCCCTGAGCATCCCTGTTTTCCAGGTGGGGTATCTCAGGGATTCCATGATCCCTGAGCACTCCTGTTTTCTAGGTGGGGTGGGTATCTCAGGGATTCTGCTCTGGTCTAACACACCTGCCAATGGTACCTCCCAGCCAATGCTCCTGAATTAAACCCGCCCGTGTCCTTTGTGCACAGCAGGTCACAACAAGGGTTATTTCCCTTCTTTGCACCCAAAAATCCCTCAGCACAGAGGCTCCCACCTCTCCTGGATACAGGGATGAGGTATGAACAGGCAGCACCTGGAGGAGCTCCTCCTGCCCTGAGCAGGCATCTCCCAGCACCATCAGTTTAGACCAAGTGCTCCCCATGCCACCACAGGGATGAGGTCACCCCTGGCAGCACCCAGCTCCTTAACCCATCCCAAGGGATCCAGCTGACTCTGCTCACCCCAAACTGCTCTGGCAGCACATCCCAAGGAGTGGTGCCCTCCAGCAGCGCCAGGATCACTGGGATGGGAACTCCTCCTGCCTTGCACAATGAGCAGCTGCCCAGAGTCTAGCTGTGCCCTTGCACTCCAAGCAAGTGCCATCTATTCTTGGAAGAGCTCTTATCACACCCAGATCTGTGTGCTCCTTTCCAAGAAGGCACCAAAACCAGTTCTAAGACTTAAATATCACCACGCTGCTTAGGATGGGCTTCCTAAGGCTCCTTCCCTGATGTGCAGGATAATGCCCTGGCAGATGCTGTTGAACACAAGGCCTTCCTTGCTGTACTTCATTAAAAAAAACTCTTTAATTGGCTGTTTCTCTCTAGCCCAAGTGTCTCAGCATTACACTCTCCAAGCTCCATCTTGCATTCTCCGGGACCTGGAACGTGCCTTCGTGTTATGAGTCAAATTCAAGAGAAAAATCACTTAAATGTCATTTCTAATCTCTGCAAGTCTCTGCCATCCCAAACATTCAAGATCTTCCAGTTCCCTTACTTTGCATGTCCTGTTGAACAGTCGGGTCAGCTCAGACCAGGCATTAGCAAGACATTACCATGATTTATCTCCAATCAGACCAGCAGGTACTGTGAAGGCAAAAGCAACCTCAGCTGTAGACAAGAAGGATTTGGAATGGTGTTACCAGATTTGCCTCCTCATTTTCACAGCACAGGGAGGAAAATGTGAGCATGAAGTGGGAAGATGCAGATGCATTTCCCAAGGAAACTGGACTGAAACAGTAGCACCAAATCCATTTGACAGCACCACCAGTTTACCTGTTCCTACTTCTGCCCCATCCCTGGAAGTGTCCAAAGCCAGGCTGGAGAGGGCTCAGAACAACCAGGTGTAACTAGAGATGTGGGAGGGGGTGGGACTGGATGAACTTTAAGATCCCTTCCAACCCAACCACTCTGTGGTTCCATGATTCTTTCCAGGACACAGACAGCACTCATGGCCCAACTTATCTCCCTCAAACCCTAATTTTTGGTTATCCCTTGCTCTGATCTCAATGCAGACCAATGAAGCATTTCCATAAAGACCCATCAGGCCCCACCTGCAAGCAATTCTTATGCCAACTCATCATTTTGCCACTATCTCAGTGAAAACACTTCCTAAATCAGGAGAAGCAAAATGTCTAACCCAATGCCTCAGATATCTGCAGGTCCAGAGGGTTTTCCAAGCAGATTATCTCATGCAAAAATAAATAAATAAATAAAGATTAAAAAAAAAAAAAAAAAAAACAAACAAAAAAAACCCAAACAAACAAACAAAAAAAAACCACCCAGAGTTTAACTTCTACTCCAGTGTCGTCTTCTAGGACCAGGGCAATCACCCCTGGTCTGCGCAGAAGAACAGAGTGTCCACCCTGAGCATCATTCCAGAGGCACATTCCCTGCGAGCTCCTCAGTCAAGGACTGGGGCAGGGCCGCCAGACAGGATGGGATGGGCTCAGAGCAGCACAAGCCTCTCAGGAGGAACCTCAGAACCAGCAGGGTTGGGCGGAAGGGTCACATCCCTTGTTTCATGGGGGGCGGCAGGAGCCAGAGAATGGCTGCCACGGGAGCACAGCGCTCATCCCGCTGTCTCCCGGCATTGGTTACGGGGGGTTCCTTGGCAGACAATAAGCAGTGGCATAGTGACAGCTTTGGCACTCCCCGTGGAGGCCGTCCCCAGGCACAGAGCAAAGGAAGGGCTCAGGACAGCACCCAGTGGAGGGCACTGCGTGCGTGGGGCGGAAAGGCCGAGCAGAGTGCAGGCTGGAAAAGGCAGGTGTGTAAAACACACTCATTTAACCAGCTGGAGCACACAGGGCTGGGATGATCAAGCAGGAGAATATTTCAGAGTCAGGGCTCTGCTAGTTTAAAAAAAAAAAAAAAAGAAATCCACCTCCGGAACAGGAGCACAAGGAACCACTTAATGCCTATTTATCTGAGCCTCTTTCTGCCAGGGAGCACCTGAGAGCACACGCTCCCAAAAACCACACAGGCTGGATATACTGGCTGAAAATATTTCCATGAGACTTCCTCTGCTTCTTCCAGAAGCTGAGAAGAAAACAGTGGCAAATTCACCAACAGGCTGGGTCATCCTGTGGCAACAAACCACCTATACACAGGTGGGCAGCAATAACGTGGATAGAAAGAAGGCACACGGCTCTGAACACAAAACTGATTAGCAGCTCCCTAAAACAGGAGGTCCCTCACTTCCTTCTTCTCCAGCTTCAGGACCAGGCTTGGCCCCCAAAACCACACACACAGCACAGCTCCACAACTCGGTCCTACGCTGCTCCCTCCACACACTTTCCAAGAGCACCTTTTGCCCACCAGGCATCTAGAAACCACTAAGAGCCAGAACACACATGACCTAGGAAATGTAAGTAGCCCTGCAGTTTTCCTTAAGGTCCATTCCAATCCCTTAACATTCCGATTCTATGACAGTATGAATGTTCCCCTTCCTCTTCCCAGCCCATTCCAGATGTGCCTCTCTGCTCCTCACAAGTACAGATGTGCAGCAACCAGTAATTACAGTTATGGCAGAACCATATTTACAATTTTTCTAGAGCTTAAATTGAGCCAAGGTGCTTCAGCAGAGATAAGAATCTTGGCCTAGGGGTTGAAGTTTCAGGATTGTTCCAAGCTGAGTCAGCCCAGCTGCTCCAGGACCATGAGCTATGGATGACCCGGTTCATCCCCCTCAGACACACAACCAACACCCCCTGGCACTGCAGCCAGCTCACAGATCACTGCAGCCAGCTGAGATCTCTGCCAACCTCAGCTAAACAAACCCAAGTGCCTGCTGATTTCACACACAGTGCAAGTCGTGCTCCTGCTACACACAGGGCTGTGCTCTGAGGGTTAGTCCTGGTCTGGAGAGACCTGCCCCACCTTTCGGACTCCTCAGATGTGGAAGTGCTGCAGAAGATGCTGTTTTAGCAGGGCAAGGAAGCCAGCTCTGTTAGAACAGCAGCAGGAGGCATGCTAGAACACCTTCCACATCCTGGAACTCCTCTAGCAGCATTCCAGAACCATGGGGTCTGGTCTCCAAAAGCCATGGAAACACGATCTACCAAAAAGCACTATCACCTCTTCTTCTACCTGGCACTGCTGATTAAACACTGATAAAAAGATCACTAATTTTTGCCCAGAATTATGTCCCTTGCTTCATTTGCAAGCAAACAGCATTGAGCCTAATCCCACATGCGTATGTAAGAGGCCAACACCATCCTGATGCTTCCTTGGATTCCCCCTTGTAAGGCACAGCCTCCAAAGAACCCATGGCTGCAGCACAAACTCACCGACCTAAAGAGGGGCAGAGCCTCTGTCAGAGCTTATTGATTAAATCCTTCCTTTGACAACAGATCTTGAACTTTAGCCAGAGGGGGGGGAAAGATCTGCCTTTGCTTTACAGGGGTTGTTTATAAAATACTGCCAATATAGGATCTCTGTGTGAACAGAGGAGGAGACAAAGAAGAGGCTCAGAGCTGCCTGAAAACAATGGCCTGTGACCACAAAATGATTTACTGAACCTTTTTTTTCGAATCTCAGACTGGTTTGGTTTGCAAAGGACTTTAAAGCCCGCCTCATTCCACCTCCTGCCATGGGCAGGGACACCTTCCATTAGACCAGGTTGCCCCAAGCCCCATCTTTAGATAGGGACCATGTCTCTGCAGACACCACTTTACAAGATGACGAAACCAGTGGCAGGAGTCCTGCAGATCCCACAACCCCCTGAAAACATCCCTTCAACTCCTGGTTTTCCAGTAGAACACAGCTTTACTGGATCTGTCCCAGGGGACCAGTTCTCACAAGCACTGCCCACTCCCAGAAGTGCTGGTTTTCAACTACGGTTTCAACTCAGACCTCTTCCAGAAAATACACTTGCAATCCTCAAACACCATCAGACGTCCTCTCAAAGAGTTTGAATCTCTGAATTCAGTGTTTCTGTCTCTAAATACACTGTGGGAATAACAGCACTGCAAAATCCACCATCAGCTTAATGCTCAGCTGTGGCCAGAAGAGAAATTCTAATACCAGGGAATAATAGAAAATAAAAATAGAACAGCAAATTTGCAGCTGTATCAGCCCAGTTCCCCCAAAACCAGGAATATTTTGTGCAAATCCAGACACCCCCCCTCCTCTTCCAAAGCACAGTTTAAGAGTTTTAAAAGGGCAAGGAAAAAAACCCAGAGGTGTGATACAAATTCCTCGTGCAGGTGAAGCAGATTATAAGCCTGCAGCACAGAGATGACAAAGATATTACAGTGATGCAGAATCATGATTAATGCAGACAAATTGTTCTGCTTTCCTGCTTGTTTCAGAGCTGGAAGTTTTTCCCATTCTTTTTCTGGGAGAGAGGTTGGGTGGACACAGGAGGGAGGGAAGGTAGAGGAAACGGGGCCAAGGTGAAGAGTGTTCTCTGCATGTCCTGCTCCTCCTCCACTGCACTGAGAAACTCGGACACGGGGGGCTGGGAAGAGCAAAAGTTTTAGTGAATTCCAGAAGTAAATGCACAAACTTCTTAGGAAAGAGGGCAAACACAAGAGGACAAACACCAAGTGCTCCTGCAGGAGGCCAGGAAACCCAGGAGCCAAGTCACCGGACAGTGTTTGAGAAGAGTCAGCACATGCACGTCCTGCGGTGAAACACCTCCCAGGGGATGTAATCCTGGCAAGTTTGCTCTGTATAACTTCCTATGTTGCACTGAAATCACACAGCAAAGCCCTCACAGTTTCCACACAAGTGGTGAGCACACCTGCACTCAGCAAGTTTAATAAAATGCCCAGAGGAACCGGCAAGGGGAAGTATCCACGTGGTGCGTGGGTATCCTCCTGGAAGAGGGACAGAGCGCAACCAGTGTGAGCACCCAAAGCCTTCAGTGCAGTTAGAACCGTGCAACTAAGAATTGAATGCAAACCCAGCCTAATCCAGCTGTTCCAAGCAGCTTCCCACCAAGCGAATGCCAAGGACATGCATGTCACAGTGCATCCAGGCTGGCCAGTCCAAGCCTTATTCCCAGGGCATCCCATCTTTACTAAACTCATGATTTCTTTGCCCTTATCCTGCAGCAGCAAAACCAGAGGCACCAACCTTTAAGATCAAAAGCTCAGCACAGGCACAAACCACCTCATTACCCAGCACTTCAAGGAATCAACCCCAGCACATTTGTTTAGCAAATGCTGACATTTCCCTCCACCACCACAAGTGATTCTCACACGACAACCCAGAGTAGAACAAATATTGTGCTTCCGCCTCTCCCTGAAACTCCCACAGTGTGGAACACATGCACTGTGCAGGTTTATTGCCTGTGTGCTCAAACCAAACATCCTCACCTCGTGACAGGTTTTGTGGGAAGTGTTCAGGCAGAGATTCCACCTCTAACCCCGTTTGTCCCAGCTGTTAAATTACAGTCTATGTGCACTGAGACTTCAGGACCAACCGATACCTCCTCTGGGTTTAGGCAGTTCCTCCAGGAACTGTAATCCCTTACTCGACAGTCCCTGGTAGTTTCCTTTGGAGCAATCCTGCTATTATTCCAGGCAGTGGCTTGCTAAGCAAGTCTCTGCAATATAAGCAGTGCTATACATGCATTGAAGTCACTGTCAGACATAAAAAGAAAACAAAATGAACAACAGCCACAAATGGCAAGACACCATTAACTAATTACGAGCTACTTTATTAACACGGAACTAATCCGCAGCTATTTAGGGGGAGCAAACCTAGATGGAAATAATTAATCTAATTATGTGTAACAGAAATTCTCCGTAAAAATAATCAAGAAAAATTGCATTCTGCAGTTTCATATCCTCTTGCTTCTCATTGTCAAGGAACACTCCACTCCTCGTTTCCAGGGCACACAGATTCCTTGAGTAAGGCTGCCTTTCCCAGGCTTTCCCAGGCTTGCTCCAGTTGTGTTCCAAAGCCAGCTGCCCACACTGATCTCTGGGGCCTTTAGCTCTTTAAATCCAAGCACTGAGGCACCAACCCAATCTGAAAACATGGGGTATGTCAGTACAAGGGAAGACACCCTTCACCCATTTCAGTGTTAAATTAATATAAAAGAGATGCAATTAGCACTTCTGCAAATTCTCCTCACTAAGCTTTAAACCAAGGGCTCCTTGGACAAAATCCCCCATGGTACCTTCTACAGAATCTTCTGCAGAGCACCACTTTTACCAACACTTAGAGCTGCTCTCAAAGCTGAAGGTGCCTCCACAGCCTAAGAACAAAAATCTTAAATCTTCTGGTGGACACCTGAAATCTCAAAAGTTTTGTGGCCCTTCTCTCTCCTTGCTAAGGAGTACACAAGATTATCCATGATTTCCACTCCCCCAGGTCTCACACCATCAGCAGTAGCACTGGAAGATCTCTCCTCTCCTTTCATTGATGTGGAAACCATGGCAGGTATCTCAAACACACACTGAAGCAAAACCACTTTGGGAACAACCAAGTGGGTGAGGAGTGGACTTAAAAACCCTCCAGTGCGTCATCCAAGACTCAGAACAAAAGATCCCCAGCAAGCCTGGAAATACCACCTCATGTTCACTCTGTGGGAGCTCCAATTTAAAGTGGTCAACAGCTTGGAAGTGGTTTTTTTTTTTCTTTTAGAGTCAAGCAGGAAGAGCTGCAGATTCAGAAATGCAAGTGAGTGTGCGTAAAACCTGGGCCTGTGCAGATTTGCAGGAATACAGAGCCCTCCTTGGCTAGCAAGACTCTGGCAGAGGGTCTGAAAGAGCAGGATGCTTCTGAGCTCCATCCAGTTTCTCAGCAAGAGCAGCAAGAACAAGCAGTCTCACAGATGGATCGGCGTGGGAGGGAGAAAGGATAAAAGTCTGCCTCGGGAGCCTGTTCCAGCTGCTACTGAAGCCTTAGAGGAGTCAGTACAAATTGGGCAGAGTTACCTATAAAAATCTAGTCTTGGCTTTTTCTGAAGCCCTCTTCTTCCCCAATTCCATGTTTTTCCTCCATCCTACTACTTCTGCATTTGAAAGAATTCAAAATCAGAGCTGAAAGCAGTGCCTGACAGAAGGTAAATGAATACTGGGAGTGTATCCTATTTCCTCACTCCTTCCTTGAAGATCACCCTGGATACACTCACTCAGCAGCAGAGAAACCAAAACTCCTTTAAACACTTGACTGAGAAATGACTAAAAATTATAGATTCAGGCTGGAGCAACCTGATCTAGTGAGAGGCAGCCCTGCCCATGGCAGGGGGGTGGGTCTGGATGGTTTTTCAGGTCCCTTCCAACCCAAACCCTTCTGTGATTCTATGTTTCTATATTCTTTTCATCCAAAATCCCCCGGACAATATTTCCAGTGCCAGGGTGCTCACCTCCCTGACTGGAACCCGTTCTTTACCTGGGGTTGTTTTTCAGATCCTCAGGTAGGCAAAGGCAGAGAGAAAAACATTTACCTTTTCTCTTCACGTACTTGAGCTGTTCCAGCCACAGCTGAACTTTTTGTTCCTTCTGACAAAGAATCAAAATTACTGGTCACTAGCTGTGCCTAACCCATCTGGTCTCCCAGCATAAAATAGCTGAGTACATGTGTCATCAATCACTGTTAATTACTTCATTAACTTGGAAAAAGAATATTGACTTTTTTTTAAAGAACAAACATTGTATAAGGTCAGCCTAGTTTTGCTGGGGGTTTTTTGTGTTTTGTTTTGTTTGTTGGGGTTTTTTATTATTTTTTATTTTAAATTGAATGCTATCTGATTACTCAGAGAAAGTAATTTAGTCTGAACACTAAAGCAACCCTGTCACAGAACTCATGCAGTTCTTTTGTCTGGTGAAACATTTTCCTGGGTCTCTTCTGGAACTGACAACGAGGCAGTGCCAGTTTTAACCAGAAGCTTTGTGGTGCATGTTCTTGAATACCCTGTGCTCATGTTCACTGTGCTGCTGTTCCCACCTAAATATCCCCGTGGCTTTGGAAGTCCTGACCTTCGTCATGCTCTGGGAAAGAAAAATGCCTCAAGGCCTCCACAAACAAGTTGCATCCTTTTGGAGTGGACACTCAGCCCTCTGCTGCTGGCTACAAAATAGTGACACAAATCAAGAGAGAGAGAGAGATGACAGAGGTTTGTGCATTTTCATCTGTGACAGATCCGCTGCCAGCACGGGCTAAGTGACCATCCACACACACATCCCCTCTCGCTCCTTCCTCCACGTCCCACAAGTCTGCCCCCGAAATCAGGGATGTGCTTGCCGTGCAGACCTCATGGAAACACTCTTGGCTTTACACACAGCACATCCTCACCCACAAAACCTTCGTGATCCCATCATGGCATCCAAAGTTTACATTTCTGCGTGTTTTGTTACTTCTGTCTGGCACTGAATGCCAGACACTATGCTTCCAAAACACTGCAACCCAAAAAGCCAGGCCCCAGTCCCAGTGAACTTCACAGAATCATGGAGTCTCACACTGGTTTGGGTTGGAAGGGACCTCAAAGAACATCTTGTTCCAACCCCCAGACTGTGGAGTCACTGCCCTTTCTCCTTTTAATGTGCCTCTTCTCCTACATCCAGTAAAAACCCCTTCCAGTGTCTGAGTGCATCATGTCCCTGTGTATGTTCTGCCTCAGAGGATCTCAACCAGGGCATCACTGAACCCCAAACTTACACAGGAGCATAAGAGACACTCCACTGAACAGAAGGAAAAAAACTCCAACTTTGCCTTTAAAGTGCAAAATAACATTTGTTTTCATTTGTTGGGAGAACCTGTTCTCCTCTATCAGCAGCATGTGAAAAGTGATGCTGACACACACCTGGAACAGCTCCCAGAGCTGAGACTCAGGCTCTGGAATTCAGGTAACTGATGGAGCACTAAAAGCTGAGTGAACAGATATTTTTGCCATGCAAAAAACTTCCAGCAGCAGCTGGACTTTTTTTTTTTCTTTAAATGATGCCTGACAAGTTCGATAGCAGTGATTTTTTTTTGCCTTTTGGAAAAATCCAGAGAAGCACCTTTGCTAAAAGATGCTGCTTTCAAGCCCAGGTTTGTCAGGCAGCACAGCAACATCCCTATGGACCATCCTGCAGCTCACGGGATCATCCCTCAGGATACAGGGCAGTCCTGGGCACCCTATTCAGCCCTCAACTGGGTAACTGAAAGGGCAGCAATCCCCACGGGAAGCTGAAGTAAAATATATGGCTTTATATTCACTTTGGTTTCATGTTTTCCAGCTGCTCCAGTTTTAAATTACAAGCCGTGTTTTCGAGCTACAGCCACAATCAGAATAGAAAAATCAAGTCGATCACCACTGAACTGTAAATTCCTGTGTTGTATCCCTCTAAATAAGGTTGATTTTTTCATGACCAACATCACCCTTTAATAAGAATTAGAATCTTCAGGCAAATTTTTCAACCTTAAAAGCTGACAAGGAAAAAAAGCAAGGAAGGAACAACTGGCACTACTCAGACTTGAAGGGGTTTGGGCTTCATTTTTGTATATTTATCTTTTCTTATAACACCATCAAAGCCAAAAAGGATAAAACCCTTCAAAGAAGTACTTGCAGGTTACCTTGAGAGACAGGAGCCAACAAACTTTTGGGAGTTTACTTCCAAGGTGTTGCTTCCAACATCGAGGCTCTTCCTTAGCTCAGTGTGAAAGAAATGCTCCATTTACTTTAGGATTTATACCACATTTTATATGGCCCATTTTGTCTGTCTGCACAATGTGAGCGCAGCACGACACGCTGGAATTGTTCTTTGAAATAAGAAAACTGGATCGTAAAGCCACAAAAAGCTGGACACATTTCAAGGACTGATCTAGCACCTGCTGGAGAGGGTTAAGGTATGTTTTAAAATAATGTCAGTTGAAAAGAGAGACTTCAACTCACTGTCCTCAAGAAAGCCTCAGAGCCCTAACTTAGTATATGGGTTGGAAAGGACCTTAAAGCTCAACCCATCCACCCCCTGCCATGGGCAGGGACACCTTCCACCAGCCCAGGTTGCTCCAAGCCCTGTCCAGCCTGACCTTGGACACTTCCAGGGGTCCAGGGGCAGCCACAGCTTCTCTGGGCAACCTTCAACCCTCACAGCCAACAATTCCTTCCCAATATCCCATCTCTCCCTGCCCTCTGGCAGTGGGAAGCCATTCCCTGTGTCCTGTCCCTCCATCCCTTGTCCCCAGTCCCTCTCCAGCTCTCCTGGAGCCCCTTTAGGCACTGCAAGGGGCTCTCAGGTCTCCCTGGAGCCTTCTCTTCTCCAGGTGAACCTCCCCAGCTCTCCCAGCCTGGTTCCAGAGCAGAGGGGCTCCAGCCCTGGGAGCAGCTCCAGGGCCTCCTCTGGACTTCATCCAACAGCTCCACGGCCTTCCTGTGCTGGGACCCAGAGCTGGAGGCAGCTCTGCAGGAGGGGTCTCACCTGAGTGGTGGGAATCCCCCCTGCCCTGCTGATCACACTCCTTTCCATGCAGGATATGGGGGTTTGGGGATTTCTGGGCTGCTGGGGCACTTTGAGCTTCTCATCCACCAACACCCCTAAGCACAGACAGAATATTCCTCCCTGTAACACATTCCTCTTTCAGGGTGGGAATCAAGCAAAGTAATTTACAGCTGGCTTTGTCCCTCTTCAGCCTTCGCTCCCCATTTTTAAAACATCACAGCTCAACCTTCAGAGTGTTTTACTCACTCTTCTGAGTTTTGGGATTTTGGACTTTTCCATGCTCCCAAATATCCTCCTGTAACTCCATACTAACAGTTTCAGCCACCACCCCAGGAGCAATTGCTTGGCTTTCAAGATAAGCTGCCATTAGTCACCAAAGCTCTGCTGTGCAGGGTCTCCTTTCACCCTGTCACCTGCCACTTGGAATACTCCAAAATAAATGGACAGAAAGGAATGCAAGATAAAAGGAAGGAAGATGTCGAATGGAAGTGTTAACCTGGGTACACCCTGTGCCTGTAAGGGGGTTGGAGTAAGGTGGGGGCCAGCCTGTTCTCCCAGCGATAGGACAGGAGGAAAGAGCCTCACGTTGTGCCAAGCAGGGTTTAGGTTGGATATAAGGGATTATTTCTTCACGGAAAGGGCTGGGCAGTGGTGGAGTCTGCACCCCTGGAGGGATTTAAAGCTGTGTAGATGTGGCACCTGGGGACACGGGTTAGTGGTGGAACTGGCAGTGCTGGAGGAACAGTTGGACTCGATGATCTTACAGAACTTTTCCAACCTAAATGATTCCATGATTCCATGAGCATAATGATTAATGAGTTATATTACGGCAGGGAAGAAAAATGGCCTGACAGCCAACGCCTGCAGCCACCTCCAGCCAACAGCACAGTCCCTTCCTGAAGGAAAACACAGCCCCTGTTACCTCAAAGCACACTCCAAGGCTGGGGCAGGGGATTGCAGGAATATTTTCCTGAAATGGAATGGGGAGATAAGATTGAGGGAGAAGAAGCAGAGGCTGCTGTACATCCAGAAGCACAGAAACCAGTAAACATGCAAACAGGCACCATTCCTGTCAGTAACACTCAAACCCAACTTTGGTTCTGCTGTGAAATACATCACATTAAACGAGAGAGAAGCCCAGCATGGCTCTGGACAAAACAGTTCCCTTTCACCAGCACAGTTTTACTTCTCATTCAAGGAAATCCTGAACAAAGCTTTCCATTCAAGAAGTCTCCACTTTGACTATCCCAGTATTTGTGCTTAACTCTGGACATTTACCTGGTGGTTGTCTAATCTTCAAGTCCTATAAAAAATCCTACACAAAGCCATAAAGCCCCTGACAAAGCTGACTCCATTGCCAGTTACAAACTCTTCCCCAAACCAGCCAAGGCTTCGTTGCCCCAAAGCCACCAACGGCAAATTTCACACGAGATGTCAGAGAGAGGAGAAAATAAAGGCTGCATTGACCAGGGATCCCTGAGATTCCAGAGCAAGAACTGAAGTTGATATGACTTGATAAGGGATAACAAACTCAGGAGATGATAAAGGCATTACTTGGACATCCATCTGTTTTCCTTGGAGTTTGGAGAGACCCGACAAGCAGAAAGATGAAAAAATGAAATATATACAGGATTTCTTTTCATCCACATGAAACACAGATGTGTGAAATAAATATATATACATTAAAACACCAGAGGCAGGGAGAGGATTGCTTGTTTTCACTTCATTTTATCTGCCTACCACCTCTGAATCAGCAACACGAGCTCAGAGGCCAGCTCTGGGTACAGTCTGAGCCACATGTTTCGCACATTTCCAAGCTCTTCCCTGCTATGGCAAGGGCTGAGCTCAGCTTCAGTAACCTATTCCAGTCAATGAGCCCGTTCCCTAACAGAGGAAAACCAGTCCTCCAACCTTTCCTACTAGAGGAAAACCAGTCCTCCAAGCTTTCCTACTAGAGGAAAACCAGTCCTCCAACCTGGCCCCCTTGGACCCTTTTCTGAGATTTCTGTACACAGGGAAGAGCACCGAGAACTTCAAGAACATCAAAAAATGAGTGTGTACAAAAACTGGGAAGATGTAAAAAATGAAACTCAGACCTTTCCAGGCTGAACAAGCCTGACGGCACAACACAACGGGAGCGATTGGCCCAGCACTGCAGAGGGATTAAAGCAGGTTACAGCTCTCCAGGAGCAGGAAAACCTCAGGAATTAGCACGGGCAGGAGAGCATCTCCATACCTGTGCTGAACACAACAGAGAGCAATTTAACCAGGGATCCTCGGGAAAACTCCCAGGGCTGCAGCTCCCGAGGCAAGGTGATGACACAGGCTAAATGGAGACATGGAGAAGGGCTGGGAGAGAAGCACCTTGGGAAAAGGGAAGAGCCCAGAGATGGGAAAATGCAAACATCTGTGCTCAGAGCCCACCTGTGCTCAATCCCTGCTCCTTCCACCCCAAGCACAAGCCCTGGAAGGAAAACACCAGGACCTTTCCCTCTGGTTGCCTCAGTTTCACACCCACGCTTGTTGGTTGGCTCCAGCACATGCTCAGAATTCCCTTATCCGGATTCTGTGCCTGCGATAATTCCCATTTTCCTTGCCAGGGCTAAGAAGGAGCCTCAGAGCTATATGCTGAGGCCCTGGAATTTAAATATACGATAACACTGTAAATAAAAGGAAACAAATTCCTTAAGGAAAACCTTTCCACATGCCAGATCAGTTCCCAATAGTAACTGCTCTGCTTTGACAAGAGATAAATATTTACAGTCTGAAACAGAGAACACCTTGTGTTGCAATGCTGGAACACAAAACCTCATCAGTCCCCAGGATCCTTAAGGGAGGGATTTGATATTTAAAAAAGAGAATTAAACCCCCAAGCTGAGCACTCAGAAGCTCAAACACATTATTGTGCCTATTCACCCCACCAAAACAAAAATCTTAAGGTACTCACACAGAGAAATTGTCAAACACACTGAATCCAGAACAGATTTTCACGAAAGGAGACCTCATCCCCCAGGGAATGCAGACAGTTTACAGCAAAAGCCGAAATTATTGCCAAGAATCACTGCCTTTTTTTTTATTTATTTAAATACAGTCTAACTTGCTCCTCTTAGATGTTCCTCTAGTGAATGCAGACACTGAAGATTTTTCTTACTGGAGCAAAAAGGCAGCAAGGAGGCTCAGATGTCCATGTCAAACTCCTTGGATTGGGGGATTCCACACTGGGAATACCCTTGGAAGAGGGAAGGGAAAGTTCAGGCACTAACTGTTAGGTTATCTCTCAGCTTCCAGCTGCTTCCAACCTCCCGGCTGGATCAGCTCCTTCCAGCTAAGGAAAGAATGTGGGGAATGTCATTCATAATGGCACTTGGGAAGCCCGAGAAATGGTAAGTGTAAAATAACTGGATATCCTTGTCCCGAGGAGGGTGATAACCTCATGCAAGGAGATGTTCTCACTTCCAGCCACTCAACTTGCTCGGCTTTGGGGCCATTTTAAGTGAGGTAAACACCTAATTAAACAGGAGTGGGGTTTCTTGTGCTGTCCGTGCAGTCCAAACTCCCACTTCTAACAGGGCCTGCACAAGGACAGCCTGGCTTAGCTGTTACACTCTGGGCTACCATATCTGACGTGTAATATTCCTCACCCAACTGCTATTTGGGCTTTTATGGCACGTTCCCTTTGAAGTAGGGCGGCCTGACGGAAGAGTTCAATGTCTATCTCCCAGCCTCAGTTTCCTGACTTCCTTCTCCACTTACTATTACAGGGAATTATTACCTTGAGCAGAACTCTCCTGCCTTGGCCCCGCTGCTGCTCCACAGTTCCATCCCCACAGTCAGCCAGGCCTTCTGTTCCCTGCACAAGTCCTCCCTTTGCTCCCCTGCTTCCAGCATCCCTGCACAGCAGTTTATTTTTAGAGCAGCTTTTTTATAGCAAAGCCCAGAAGCAGCACACTTTCAGTGCCAAACGGGATTCAGTGGGATTTCTAACACTGTCAGTGCACAGGACACCCGAGCTTGGTGGTCACAGAATGCTGGTGGGACTCTGTGTCTGTCACCCAGAGCTGACCCCCGGGCACTTGCTGCAGTGCTCTCCCAGCTCTACACACCACTTAGCTCACCAGGCTCAGCCCAATATTCCCCACAAGGGATCCATATCATTCCCATCTCCATCAAAAGAATTAGTTTTCCATGCATGTGCAGCTGCATGGAGAAGGATGTGATCCCCCAAACCAGCACAGCTTGATCTTTACACTTGCAGTGCCATGAACCAGACAAGGATTCCAGAATCACTGAGGTGGGAGAAGACTTCCAAGATCATGGAGTCCAACCGTGGAGCACTGAGTGCCACATCCAGCCATTCCCCCAACACCTCCCAGGATGGGGACTCCCCTTCCAATGCCTGCCCACCCTCTCAGGGAGGGGATTCTTCCTCATGTCCAACCTAAATGTCAAGACCCAAAGCTGCGGTGGCCCAGGAGAGCCCAGAGCTTCCCCCCTGCAGGTCCACAGGAATGTTTGCAGTTTGGGGTCCCCACTCACAACCAGCTGGAGTCTAAGGGGAGATTCCAGCTGGCTTCACCAGGGCTAGATCAGGCCCTGAACCCCCAACATAGCCAAGGACAAGAGCCCTGATATCCAAAGTGAGGCTCCTACCCAGCTGTATCACCTGCTCACTGGGGTCAGAGGTGGCTTCCCAATGATAAAATCTAACAGTTGCCTGTTTTTTGTGATGGTTGGCTGCAATTACAGAATAACAACCACAGAATTAGATTCACCAGGTACCACCACCACCTCTGTCTGTTCACAAAGCACAACCTAGTGCAGGAAACAGCAGCAGAAGATACCCAGACACAGCTACAGAGATGAAGAGACCCTGTAATGTGAGTAAACACACTTCAAAAATCACAAAGTAACAAGTCTTTTCTGTTTTCAACCATCCCTCGTGAACAATATTGCAGTGCCAGGACCATCTTCCCCAAGGTATAGAGCACCAAAAACAGCTACACTTTGCCCTGAAATCACATCCATAGAAGCCTTATTGTCCTCCGCTCCAGAAGTTCCCAGTTCTCCTGCAGGTTTGATAATTTATAACATAGAAACTCTCGATTCCCTTTCCTTGAAACAAGTGTTTGCAAAGCTTCAGGCAGGAAGTGTTTTTCCCTGTTGGAAATATTTCATTCCCTGTTGTGATTAAGCCCATCCCCAAGCGCTCCGTCCGAGGCACAGCGAGCAGAGGAGGCCACAGGGATGAACAACAGGATGAGGCAAAGCCTGACAAAGACAGGCAAACACAGCCCCCAGCAAAGCATCCAACACCTACCACGTGCAATCAGAATAAACATTCGTCTCTAGTCCTCTCTACCCCTCCTTTGTCGTGCTCCCAGGTTAAAAATCCTGTGGGAGACAGCCCTGACTCCAACACCTCCAACCAGCACCTGACAGCAGGGGACACTCATGGAAATAAGTAAGTAAAGGACATTTGTCTCCCAACCAAAGCACTGCTGTTAAAGTCAGGCAGAAAATCAGTGCTGGGTGGGAGAAATGCACAACATTATCCTGATGGGAAGTAATTTATTTTGGGAAGTTCATGTACATCGAGCATTGAGGAAGAACTGGAAAGCAAAGGCAGATCATGGTACCCGCATCCTGCCCACTGGAAGGACTGGTTACCCAGCAGGACATCCAGGAGCAGATTCCAAGGCTCCTGACTGTGTGTGGCCTCTTTGCCTTGCTTTCCCCTCTTCAGCACAGAACAAGGACGAGGCACAGAGCTTTGAGCATTCTCACAACCAAACATCTGGGCCTTGCTCCATCACTGTGCCGACCAAACGTGGAGAACTCAGCCTGTGCAGCAATTCCCACCCCCAGCAGAGCTGAGAATACAGAATCCAGGGGCTGCTTTGTTGTCTTACAGCAGGAACAGCAGCATCAGACCAGGCTTCCCGGGGAGCAAGGAAGGGCTGTGCTTCACAACAACCCCACAGAGATCCTGCCAGCATCCATGGAATCACTAAGGTTGGAAAAGGCCTCCAGGAGTCCAAATATTAACCCAGCACCGTGAGGTCCATTTCTCTGCCTGCCCCTGAAGATGCTCCAGCAGCACAAACCACACTCAGACTGCACCATCTCCTTGGGAAGGAGGCACGAGGCACCTCAATGAGTTCATGCCCTCTCCAGCTTTAGAGGTGCCAGCCTTCATCCCCTCTACAAGAAACACGGCTCCATAGCTTCCGAGATATTCCAAGATATGTCTGTGCTCCCTTTTTCCCTGAATGGCCCAAGGGAACAAGCCAGGCTTCCCAGGAGGACTGGAAGAGGCCGAGCTCCATGTCATAGTCCTGCAACTTTGTTCACAGTGAGACTCTGAGGTCCCCTCCCGACTCACCCACAGCACCAGGGACAGCAATTTTATTTGAATTCATCTCTGCTGGCTGGAGAAGCCACTCTTTTCCTGGGATGAAATAAGTTCCACATCCGCAGTGCTACAAAATATAATCCTGCCTGCAGGAAAGCTCAGTTTTACCTACAAATTCTCCTTCCAGGACCTCTCTTGCCTCACAGTTTGCATCACAGCTCTTCCTCTTCCAATGATCCATGGGAATTCAATAATCTTTACATCCCTACTGGTTTGCCGTTGGAGCCACTGCCCTCAAAGGACAACAATCCCATTGTCAATCCCATCCCATCTCCTTCCAAGCCAGCCAGTGTCCACAAACACCTGCTGTGTTCCAGGTGGAGACTTCTCCCTCCTCCCTGTCTGGAGCTCCCAAGGCTAAAACTCCCAGACTGTTCCAGTCCTCGGAATCCTCATCGTTTTAAAGGTGCAGATAATGCAGTTTTTCTTCACTTCTGTGCAGGTTATTTGGGCAGAAGAGCAAACCCCCCACTCTGTGAACTGCAGCAAGGCAGGGTTTTTGTGCTCTCTGGAAGAATTACCTGCCTTTAGGATTTTAACGGAAACAAGAACCAGGTAAGTGTAGCTCCCATGGGGAAAAATGCAACCTTCCTAATACTTTAAGCAACACTCCCCTTGTGAATACTTCGGAACAGCACACAGCAGGATTAATTCTGTTTCAGGCTCCCAACGTGGATCCTTTCCTTGGAACGATGCTAAAGTTTTGTCAACACAACCCCAGAATTAACTTGAACATTATTTCACTGAGCAAACGCAACATAAGCTGTTGGAGCACATTAGGAAAATCCACCCAGCAGAAGGATGGGAACTGACTGGTGACAGGCCGTTATGAATAACAGCTATTTCTCAAGTTAAAGCAAATTCTATCAGCAAACCAACACCACCACGAGCCCGTGACAAATGAAACCCCATTTTGCACAGAGCGACTCACAGTGTACTAATGCTCACAGAAATTAGCTGTAATTAAGTTTCACTGACAGACACCTCATTACAGAGCCCGTTCTCCCGAAAAATTAATAAAGTGAATTATTTCCTGCTTGTGAAATATCGGAATTGTTCACTGCTCATAAAAGATACATGAAATTCAGTTCAACTGGATGTCAGTGCTCCCCAGAATGAAAGAGCGACACGCTTAAAAAGACATTTAAAACAACACATTGCTCTGCTGCCAGCACCCAGGAAGAGATGCTCAGCCCCTACGCATGATTTCATCCTATGGTGGCAAAAATAAACCCCTTAAAATACAATTCTTCATCCAGCAACTATATCTATGTATATAAACAAAATAACTGCCTTGTTATTAAGTGTACATTAAGCAACCTCCTGGACAAAACAAACGCGTAACAAACAAACAAAACCAACCAAACAAAAAATCCTAAATTAAGCAAACGTAATCTTGACCAAACTAGAAGAGGGTTCTAATTAGCTGGTTCCAAGATCCAGTTTTCAAATTGCTACTTTTGGAGGTTGAAATGCTTCTCATGTGAGGAACAAAGGGTCAGGCACTGCTGAGGGCACGGGGCTCAGTGTGCACAGGACTACAAAATTCCCTGCACTAAGAGATGGCAGTTGGAAGCAGATTTTGATCAAACTTTCCTGAAGTAACATCAAATGGAAAAATGAAGTAAAAACACCAAAGCTGATCAAGAGGCATCCAGGAATGAATGCCATGAAAAAAAGGCCTAAATTTTTAGGGAGTTGCAATTCCTTGCAAAGGGAAAACCGCCGAAGCTTTCCAAGAGATTTTCCACAGCCTTTTCCTAATTGTTCCCTTTTGCAACATCATTTTGCAACCTCCTTTTGCTTTCCTGCTTCTCTACCCCCCCCCCCCCTTTTTTTTAACCATTCCCCCTTCCTAGTTTCTCCTAGATGCTGTGAGGCAGCTCCTTTAAGACAGCCAGAAATCCAGTGCAGATTTTTCTCTCCTCCTCCTCCTCCCAGTTTAAACTGCCCAAATCTTTCCGGTAAAGAAGCGTTGCCCAAAATCTGCTCACTGTTCAAGCAGCCCTGGCAGTGACAGGCAGCACTTCATGAATCATCTGTTATATACTGCCTTATCAACACAGTCCACTGCAGGAGAAAGTAAACCTGGCCCACTCTGGCTTTGTGCAGAACACAATCAAAATGCAAGTGGCATCAATTACTGGAGTGCTCTGAGGGGCTCCCTCCTCCAAGGACTCAAATATATATATATATATATATATATTTATATGTATATATGAGGCAACCTAAACTGAACCACAAGGCTGAGATTCCTCCACCACACACAGTTTTTAGGTTTTTAGAAGACTATTCAGCCCTTTCACTATTTTGCAACATTGCCACATTTCTAATTATTAAAGCTTTAGTGCTGCTGCTGTTTCTCGGCTCAAACTGAGAGACAAACACACAGATTTGCATAATTTTTCTACCCCCAAGCCCTCTGAGCTCAGCAAGTGAGAAGAACCAGGTTCTTTCATCCTGCTCTGGAGCACTGGTGTGGGGATCCTGGCAGCAGAGGGAAATGGGAGAGAGAAGCCACCCGGGGGGGATGTGGGCTCCAGACTCAAAAGCAATTGTGAATTCAGTGACAAGACACATCCAGTCACCTTCTCTGTCCACTAAAACATGCTCTTACAAAAGCACAAACTCCAAGGGTTCCAGCAGGACTCTGATAAAATGTAAACCCTTGTACACCAGGTAGCAGGATGACCATGGAAATGCAAAGGGATAACTGGAAACTGGGGGAGCAGTGAAGTAGGAGATGACACCACAAAGAAACCAGCAAGAACACCTGGCAAATATTTAATGACTGTCATTACCAGTGGCCAAATAACATGTTCAATTAATATTTCCTTGTGGTTTGGGGCAAGCTCTGCTGTTTGGAATAGGCCAGCAACAGATGCCACTCAGCAAACCCATTCTCTGGTAACATCACTGTGTGTGCTCACCCCTGGATGCAGGAGGAGAAAAATACAGTCCCAAGGGCTTGGGGGCTTATATTATATATAGATATATATATAGAGAGAGAGATACACACAGATATACACAAAATGCCAAGGAGTGTTTCTTCCCAGTAAATACAAATATCCACAACACCAAGGAGGGTGACACAACCACTTCTTCAACTGTAAAGGACACCAAAGAACCATTTTAACCCCAAGATTCAGCTGGCACAGTAGGGCAGTGAGCACTCAGGGTTTTATGCCCTGAAGGGAGAATCACTTCAGCACACACTTAGAGCACTTAACCCACACAGACCCAGTCTGAGCTTGGGAAAACATGAGGACAACCAGTCACACTGAACCTAAAAAGGCAGGCATAGCACTGGAACACTGGAAGAGGAAGGAAAACGAGCCTGAAATATTTGATTCTATCATATATTATGCATTTGGGGGCAAGTTTTTGTCTCAACACTTGGTCTGGGCACGTTCCTGTACGGAAAGTCTGCAGCTTCCCCCGTTTTGAAAGATGCAAATGAACCCTGAGGGCAAATTTCAGGATCACAGATACACCTTAGGCTGTTTTTGAAAGGCCTGTTGCACAGAAAGCATAAACCATTTCCAAGAGGGATTAAGAGTGCAAACTAACCTGAACCCATGGACTCCTGGGCAGTTTTAACCTTTATTTTAAAAAAGTCCAACTCCTCACCCCTGCAGCTCAACATAAGACTGAAGGGTAAAGACTCCCCTCCATGTGTCCAGCAACTATGCACAGGCAGCTCCTGGGCTTCCACTCGAGGAAATCCTTCCCTGTGAGTGTGGGGAGGCCCTGGCACAGGTTGCCCAGAGAAGCTGTGGCTGCCTCATCCCCGGGAGTATCCAAGGCCAGGTTGGACGGGGCTTGGAGCAACCTGGGCTAGTGGAAGGTGCCCCTGCCTGTGGCAGGGATTTGGAATGAGATGAGCTTTATGGTCCCTTTCAACCCAAACTATTCCATGATCCTGTGGCAGAAGGAAAAGAGAAAAACAAGCACAAGGGCTGGAATTCCCATGAGCTCAAGTTGCTGCTTTTGAGGGGAGGGCAAACCACAGGGCCACTGCTCGTGGTGAAAGCACAAGAACCTGCCAGGTTGGACAAAGCTTCCAGCCAAAACCATCCCTAACCCAACACAGGTCCATGGGACCTGCAAACCTTGCCCAACCCAGATGCTCCAAGGGTTCAGGAGGCAGCCTGGAGTTCAAGCCCCTGAAGATTTGGGCAAACCACATTTCTTCAAGACAACCCCCCTGCAATCTGCACCCACCTAAACATCTCTTACCAGCTCCTGTTACCAGGTAACTCCTTCAGGAGTTCATCAATCTCCAGGTGTCTGCAAACACACCACTCCTACTAAAGAAAAAAAAAAAGCAACCTAATGTTTGGTTTTACTTTTTTTGGTGGGGCTTTTTACCCTGTTTGGTTGTTTGTTTTACTGCATTGCTCGTTTTACCTTTTTGGCAGAGTTGCATCTTCACCAGCACAGAGATTATGCGAGAAACTACTTTCGCTGTTTTCAGAGACTCATGGAATGGTTTGGGTGTGAAGGGACCTTCAGGCCCATTTGTTCCACCCCCCTTCCACTAGCCCAGGTTGCTCCAAGCCCTGTCCAACATGGCCCTTCTTCATTTTGCCAGCGATTCACCATCAAAAGGCAAGTAATAAGTGAAACTAAGCTCCACTAAGGAGTTCACCTGCATCTCACATCAGGATCTTCGTATCCTCCACCTGCCACCTCCTCACTGCACACTCCCTGGGCTTCTCAAGAACTTCACCGCTTTCTCCCCCATCTGCCAGTTTCCCTCCACTTTAGGACAGTCTGTTTAGGAGGAATACAAGGAACACAAGCCTTTTATGTGCTTTTCTTCCCTATCTCCAATCCCATTAAGCAAAGGACAAATTCCTCCGGTATTCCGAGGTGATTTTCCAAAATGCTTTTCCCCTTCCTCCAGCCAAGCCCTGAAGCAAAACCAAAAAAATACTAGAGGGAGGCAAAGTTAAAATCTTGAAGATTTAGCTGCACTTTTTCCCCCCGAGTTCAGACTACCAAGGGCACGGCTGAACATCAGCAACGGGAACCTGCGAGATGCACGTGCTGGAGCGCAGAGGGAAACATGGAATCCTGGAAAGCCGCAGCTTCCACATTGCGCTTTCTCCAGAAAATCTGCAGTCACTAAAACTTACTCTTTCTAACTGGGTGGCATTTTACATTTCCAAACGTAATTGAGTGAGCGTGTTGCCATGGTGACAGCAGGGTTCTGCAATAACTTTGTTGCCTTGTAATTGCTGTATATTTGTATACAAGCAGCTGAGCTTTCTTAATTCCAGTGCCCTCAACTCTTCCCCAGCGAGGCTGCTGCAGCTTTTTAGGCTCAGAACTCCAAAACAGTGGTGCTGGAAACATCAGAAATGATTAAAACTCAGCGCCGTGACCACATTACACACACACACGCACACACACACACACACACACACACAAAACCACCACGGAGCCTTGCCAAGAACCAGATTATTATATAAACTTCAGAGCTCCTGAGCTTTTAAAAATGTTGCCGTTACAACAACAACGAGAAGATGAAGGGAAAAAAAAAAAACAAACCAACAAATAAACCAAAAAAGCCCAATTCAGATAATTAACTCCAGGTAGCTTTTGGCAACGGGAGAAGCACTTTGAGGGCAGCGAGTGCAACATGAGTCCTGTTTATTGACAGGCCATGATACCAGTAAACCAAAATGCACTGTCCAGGGGACAATTCCCTCAGCAGTGAAATTTGCTGTGGCTCCTGGGGCCAAAATAATACTTGCTCCATCTTTTCAGCCTCAAATCATCCGTGGGAAACGAGCATGGCAAGGAGGTTGCCTGGTGGGATCATAGGGGAAGAAACAGGCAAAAAAACGGGAGCACCGATATCCCGCTGCACACCCCATCCCAGATTTTACAAGCCATTTTCGCCGAATCCACCCACACCTTTCCAACACCGATCCCCCACTCCTTGGGAGCGGGAGCGTTTTTAGAGCTCTAATCCAGCCTGGAATAAGAGGCAAGGCTGGAACACGACGCTGAGGAGCCTAATTGATGCGAATTCGCCGAAACAGCCTACTGCCAAGCAAAAAAACACCAAAAAAAAAAAAAGCACCTTCCACTATCAGCAAACGGGCGCACGACACAATTACGCAAGTGCTTTGAGTGAAGGGCAGGTTCCCTTCCCTCCAGACGCTGCCCAACGTCAAATTATTGTTATGGAAATCCATCTGCTCCCCTGAGCTGCCAGGGGGACACCCGGGGGACATTTGGGCAGCGGGAACGTTTGGAAATGTTTCGGGGAGTGCCGGGATCGCGCAGCATCTTCCCTGATAAATTCCTGCAGCAAAACCCACACGCGGCTGCCGGCCAGCACCTCCCTCCCCGCTCCTCGCCAGCCCCAAACCTCCCCGTTTTGGGTTAATTGAGCCCGGCGTTGAGGTCTGGGGTGGTTTTGTCCCCCCTACCCCCCAGAATATGAGTTTGGGAGATGGAGCTTCAGCCTTGAGCCTCGGACCTCTCACTGCCATCTCCGGGCTCGCGGGGAGCGCATCCCGCATTTAATCCTCCCGGGCACAGAAAAAAAAGCCATTTTTGGTGGTTTTTTAAGAAGGGGGTCGCGGCCGCGGGGCCCTCGGGCCGCGGGCCCGTCGCGAGTGCGCCAACTTTCCGCAAGTCCCGCGTTATTCCCGGGATAAGGGGAGGAGTAGGGAAGGGGGGCAGGGCTGGAAGGACCGACCCCCGGGGCCGCGGCCCGCTCGGCACCGCAGGGCCCCCCCCCGCGGGCGTCGCCCCGCCGCCGCCGGGTCGCGCCCGCCCCCCCGGGTCCGGGGCCGGGCCCCCGCGCGCCGCCGCGCGCGGGCGCGC
>JAWWES010000002.1:5685583-5708348 GCA_035583135.1 Lophotriccus pileatus
CGCGCGCGGTCACTCACCGCCGCCCGCATCGCCCCGCCGAGCCCCGTACGGACCGAGCGCCGCACGGACCGAGCGCCGCCGCCGCCGGGGACGAGGCGGAGCCGCGGCCGCCCGGGAGGGGCGGGGCCGGCGCTGGGACAAACCCCGCCCCTTCCGCGCCGGCTCCGCCCTCTCCATTCACAAAAAACCGGGGCCCCGCGCGCTGATTGGGCGGCGAAGCTGCCCGTCACGCCCCCCTTCCCGCCGCGCCACGCCCGCCGCCGCGCGCCACGCCCGTACCGCGGTGATGGCGCGCGACGGTCCCCGCCCCTCTCCAGCGCCGCGCCGCCCAATCGGCGCGCGGCGCGGGGAGGGCCGCGCGGCTCAAATCCGCCCGCCACCGCCGCCGATTGGCTGCGCGGCCTGCCCGTCACCTTCTCCTCCCGCCTCTCGACGCTCCCCCGACCCCACGGCGCGCGCGCGGCACCCTGGAGCCCTTCGCAGCGCGGTGCGCGCGGCCTCTTAAAGGGCCCGCGGCGCGGTAGGCGCCGGCGCGGCCATGGGGGCGGCCCAGCGAGGGGGCGGCGGGGCCGCGAACTGACCTGTGCGGCGGGCGAGGCGGGGAAGCGGCGCGGCGATGGGCTCCCCCCCCGGCGCGGAGCGCGCCACCGACGGACTCAGCCCGTGACGGGACCCGCCATCTTGGAATTTATTTCTCCCCCCCCTCCTCCCGAGAGGGGAGTCACGTGGTGCGACCATTTTCACGCCGCGGCCAATCAGGACGCGCGGGTTATTTATAGCCCAGCAGAGGGAAGGGAACCAATCCGGCCCCGCCCCTCGCGCCCGCCCGGCCCCGCCCCGTGGCGCGCGGCCCGTCGCCATGGTAACGGAAGAAGGGAGGGGGGGGGGCCGGGGTGGGTCCGCCATGTTGGCGCTGAGCCCTCGGCCCCTCGGGGGTCCCGCCATGGGAGCCGCATCCGCGTCCCCGAGGAGCCCGCATGGGGCTCTGCACCCTGCGAGGGACGGCAGCCCACACCAAGCACAACCCCTGCTAGATACGCAGTGCCGTAATAAAATAAGAAACTTTTTTTTTCTTGACCCGGTTTTCCGCACCCAATCCCGAAGGGCTGTTTTGTTTTATCCTTCAAGCACCGTCAGTAAAACCAGCGAACTGCTGAAATAAGGGATAAAAAGGCAAAAAGGGCAGGGCGCGGTTCAAAATCTTTGCCTGAATTGCCAAGAGTCGATAAATAAATAAGCAAACACAAAAAGGAATTGACCCGCTCTTACCTCTGTGTCTGTTTTCCGGTCAACCATTCAACATTTAACTGATTTTTTGGTGTTCTGAGGAGTTACCCCCTTGAACTTTGATTAATGCACTGCCTGAAACTCCCAAGTCCTGCTCCGAACATTCTGGGTCACAGGATACAAAATATTTCAGCAACTCCGGCAAGAAAGTGAGGCGTGATCCCATGGGAACATCCCACCTCAGATGCTTTAAGTACCCATTGCCTTTTCCCAGAGATGCCCCATCCCTGGAACTCTGCAAGCCTAGGTTGGATGAGGCTTTGCACAACCAACCTGGGATAGTGGAAGGGGGACTTCCCACTACAGCTTCCAAGGAGGTTCTTCCCATCCTTGCTGGAGAGAAGCTGAACCGCGGCATTCTCGCTCGCAGGCAGCCATCCCAGCCCGCTTCTGCTGCGTTTCATTAATTGGCTCCTGCTAAATTGTTTTTAAAACTTCCAGATTTCCCTTAAAGAAAAAAAATGAACTCATGTCTTTCAGCCATCTGGATTTACATAAATTCTGGGACCTGATGGGAATCGCTAACAACTCTGTCCCTCCCTCAAAATTTGCATATTTGTGGTAGTATAGAAACACTGCTCCTTTTTCCTTTGACTTTTATGGGACGTTTTCCTTTGGAAGGGCCACCCTTATACAAATCCTTGGGATATTGATCCAACCCTTACAGTTACTTTCTTTCCCAAGCTGGGAACAGGCTCACCAGGGCAGTGGGCCCAGCCCCAAGGCTGCCAGAGCTCAAAGAGCTCTTGGACGATGCCCTCTGGGACAGGGTGGGATCGTTGGAGTGTCCTGGGCAGGGCCAGGAGTCGGACTGGATGATCCATCAATTCTCTGAAAGCGATCAAGGCCAGGTTGGAGCAACCTGGTCTGGTGGAAAGTGTCCCTGCCCACGGCATGTTGTTGGAATGAGATCAGCTTTAATGTCCCTGTCAACCCAAAGCTGTTCTGGGACTCTGTGATCCCTGTGGGTCTCTTCCAGCTCAGGATGTTCTGGGATTCTCTGCCCCCGTCTTGGCAGAGGTCAAAATGGCTCCAACTGTCCCATCAACAATAACATCCCTTTAACTTCAGCTTTCCATCTTACTTTAAGAGGTTAATTTATTCCGTCAACTCACAAATATTATATTTTGATTATTCTAAGCTCGAGCCTACAGGCAGCATGGCCCGCCCTGGAGTCCGAAAGTTCAGGCTGTGCTCCCTCTAATACCCACCTGAGAACACCACTGGCATTAAGAACACTGCTTCTACCTAAAGCTGAAGCCCTTTTTGTTTCACTTTTAGCTGCTGTGGGCTCGTGGGCTTGTTTGTTGTTCTTTGGTTGATGAGGTTTTAGGTTTGCTCGCGTGGTTGTTCTGCTCTCTTTATTCGGGGCCAGCTTATGTGCTCAGATAGATGGATGGAAGTGTGTATAAATAATCTTCAAATTATTTTTAAGTGTCAGGAGACCTATGGGTGGAAGGGCTTCAGGACTAGACGGAGACTAATGCCAGCTGTATTAGTCAAGGCAATATTTGCTAAGGGCGCAGATCCGCTGCTGGGTGGTCAGTGTAGGACCCACCATGGCAGCCAGGTGAGTGTCTGCCCTCTCTTGTCCCGATTTCTGCACCAGAATTTAGCCCCAAACCCACCAAACATGGGTTACAACCAGTATTCCGCCTAACTGGTCGCTGAAACTTCTAAACATTAGCCCTATCTGTGTCCCTCCCCCCTTCCCCCATCACTAAGTGCTGGATGTTGAACTGCAGACCTGGTCTCTCCCTGCATTGCTGAAGTAGTTTCAAAAGGAAACAAGAGAAGAAAACTGTGCCCTAAAAGTTTTCAGGGAGTGTAAGTTTAATCTTCAGAATTTGATTGATGCCCTACTAGTGGCTGTGGGTGTGAATATGTGTCTCTATTAATATTCAGTCTAGGCTAACCTGTGCATAATGACAGAAAATTAAACCTTTGTCATTCTTCATGTAAATTAGACCTCAGAGATTCACAAGGAAAAGGATTCTTCCTATATGTTAAATCCAACATATTGGCTATAGCTGTATATAGTATGTTTTTACAGTAATTGCAGCTGAAAAAATTTACTCAGAAGCCATTTCAAGCAAAAAATAAAAATCTAAAAAAAAAAAAAAAAAAAAAAAAAAAAAGCAACCTTGGCAGAGCTAATTCATAAAGATTTAAATAAAAAGCAATTACAGAACTTCCCGCCTACCTCCACTTCATCTTTAGCTGAACTCCTTGTTTGTCAGGAATGGTTCCATTTTTTATGTTCTTAAGCAGGAAACAGCCATCACAACACTCCAGCTTAACTTTCCTCTCCAGTCACACAGAGCTGCTGGAATTAAAATAGGTGCCTCAGCTTTCCACTCTGATCCTGGCTCTCCATGGCCTAAAACAAAACAAAAAAAAAAGGAGGATAAAATAAGGAAAAAAGCCATCAGGAACTTCCTCTGGAGCCTAGACACCAAGGATGCACTGCAAGTGCCACGGCCACTTGGTTCCTTGGAGAAAGTCAAGCCTAGACACAAGTCCCTACCTGGTGATTGCTCCCTCTTCTTCCTCCTGATCAGTGCCCATCCCTGCTCTCTCTTGGTTTTCCTGTCCCACCCATCACCCTTCTTTGCTTTATCTCCTGCTCCCATCTGCTCTCCATCCTTCCCTCAGCACGTTACTTACTCCTTTCTGGCAGCAAAAGAAAACCCAAACCCCAACAAACCAACACAGAACAGAGAAGGTTCAATTCACATCACCCCACTCCTGTGTTTGCCACCCAAAAGTACCTTTACTTTTGCGCTCTGTATTGTTTTCCCTGGTGAATTTTGGTCCAGCTGGGACTCCTCCTTCTATCTTGGTACAACACTCTTGCAGAGATGGACATTTCTTGTTTCCCGTGCTGCCAAATCCGTCCTCTGTGCAGTCCTGCCTGGCTCTGTGGAACTGTGCAGGAGAACAAGGTGGTTCTCCTCCACTTTTGAGGCTGATGAAGCCTGGCTTTGGCTGTAAAAGCCATTTTCCAGCTTGTCTGCACACCCAACACTTCATCAAGTCCTCAGCGCTCAAGGCCTGAACAGCTTAAAGCCTGAAACAATAAGAGCCAGACTCTGAGAAACAACTTATTGCTGTTGGATTGGGCAAAACCAAGTCCCTGTCCCCCACTTGGGGGGAAAAAAAGTAAGGAGTGAGTGAAGCTCAAAGTGAAGGTCACAATGTAAATTTTGCTCTCTTCCTCATATTTACTTTTTTTCCTTTTTTTTTTTTTTTCTGTTGTTATGGCAGGCATTTTACAATTACTAAGTAGAAGGCACTTTTTAAATTAAAATTCCTGGCTAAAATTTGATTTTTCTGGATTTTCTAAGTTTCTTATTTATTTAGCAGCTTTGTTCTCAACTATATTATAGAATATCCTGAGTTGGAAGAGATCCACAAGGACCATCATTCCTATTATGCAAAGAAAAATTATTCTGTGGCCATTACAAACCACTGTCCAAAAGTTCTTAGTGTGTCATCATCCCTCTTGATTAAAGTGAAGAATTAAGAGTATGAAAGAAATCTCTTTTCCCCTTCAACTGTCTTTTTACTTCAGTCAATTTTAGTAGCACAACTAAGGCTTAAATTTAGATATAACCAAGAAGTAAGTCTAAAATTAATACTGAATCTTGGTGAAGACGAGGCTACAACAATTGCTGGATTTCACTTTGCTTAACAAGTGATTGTTTTCTGATTTTTAATAGTAAAAAGAAGGGAAATATGTATCAATTGATGACATTTAGTTCCTTGAATTTTCCTCCATGGCAGCTGCTGGGAGAAAAATGTGGGGTGCGTCTCTCTACAGTGGGAACCTCGGGGGAATTCATTTTTTTCTCTTCTGACTCTTTCAACCAGAGGAAAAAAAAAAAAAAAAAGGCATCATGCAGGGTGAAACCCAATTAAAATCTAAATAAATGTAAGGAACAAATGACTATATATATATATATATATATATATAAAATATATATATATATATAAATAAAAATGTATCAGCCTGGCCCCTGGGTGTTGCTTTTACGTGAAGATCCTGACTTGCAGCTGAATGACGAGTGGGATATTTTTCTACTGAAATATTGATAGTAGATTACATTAAACCACAAACTATCTCCATAAAGCCCATCATTTCTAATCCTAATGGTGTTTTCTTTCCCTTGGCTGACTCCTACATTCATGAGATGATGGCTTTATTCTATCTAGGGGAAAAACTTTTTACCATACAGCTAAATTAACTTGTCAAAAGACTTCAAACTTCGGAAGCTTTTACAGCTCGATTCAGAGCTATTATTCAGGATTGAATGAGAAGGCTGTGGACTGTAAAAGCCTGGCAAGAAAAAAAAAAAAAGAAAAAATAATTTTCAGCAGCATTGAGGGGCTGAATGGAACGTTTGCTTTTTGTTCAGGTTGTGTGTGTTTCATTGAGCCGCCTCGGAATAGCCAGATTTCGGTATTTTAAGGCAAAGTGCTGCTTTTGCTGCTCTGGAAGCTGTGCCCCAGCCCGTGCTCTTTCACACACACTCGGTTATATTTAGTTAGTGCCAACCTAAATAAGTGTCAACCAGCTCTCCAGAAATGTGGGGAGCACAAAAGAGCCCGGCCAGCCGCTAAATTGAGGCAGAGCAAGAACACAATTAGACTTATTTTTATCCTTTTCTTTTAAAATCAGATCACAGACTATCTCACAGTCAGCTCCAGCTTTCTCATGCAAATAAAACTGCCTGGCTTCAGGAGCAGCAACTTTTAGATTTTACAGACAAGTAGCAGCTGGCAGAGCTTGTGCTTGGAGCCTTTCCTGTCATGGCTCCAACCTACTTTGGGACAAAGCTGGGATAAAAAGCCAAGCCAGTGATTGCAGCCCCCGGAAGGGCACCCACGGCCCTCTTGGGAGAGCGTGCAAATGGAGTCAGGACATGGCAGGATGGGATCCATAATGGCCAGCGTGGCGAGTGGCCTGGATTCGGCATGCTCTGGGTGCAGCTGCCTGGAGCTGCTCCACAGGGAATACTGAGCACAGGAGCAAGTCTTAAACACGGCTTGTCACCAAGGCCTGCAGGGAGGCTTGTCACCTCAGACCCACAGCTCAGTCTCTTGCTCAGAAACCCAATCAGAGGCACTTGACTGTTTTCAGAGATGCCCAGAGCTTGCAGAGGGCACACGTCCAAGGAATGGGGGATCCAAGGTCACATCCCTCTTCTGCCTGGCAGGTTCTTCCTCCCCACAGACCATGGGCGTGATGGCACAGGAGAACATCCCTCCTGCTGAAAAGACAGGCCACTGAGGAGGAAGATGTGCAGGAGGCATG
Source organism: Lophotriccus pileatus (assembly GCA_035583135.1). Lineage (NCBI taxonomy): Eukaryota > Metazoa > Chordata > Aves > Passeriformes > Tyrannidae > Lophotriccus > Lophotriccus pileatus. The sequence goes on from JAWWES010000002.1 coordinate 5,692,188, forward strand.
AGATGAAGAGCAGGCAAGACTTCGATTTCCTTGGCTGCTATGGGAAGGTTGAGAAATGTTTAGGGTCTGGAATATCATCACAGAATCCCAGACTGGATTGGGCTGGAAGGGACCTTAAAGCCCATCTCATTCCATGGGCAGGGACACCTTCCATTAGCCCAGGCTGCTCCAAGCCCCATCCGGCCTGGCCTCGGACACTTCCAGGGATCCAGGGGCAGCCACAGCTTCTCTGGGCAGCCTGTGCCAGGGCCTCCCCACCCTCCCAGGGAAGGATTTCCTTCTAAATCATCTTCTTGTCATCTGAGTTTAGGCTGGTTTTGAGAGAACCAGCAGCATAGCACCCCAAGGTGTTTTGGGGCTTGGCACTCCAGAAGCCAAGCTCTGGGAGCACTTAATTGCTGCCTCTTCAGTAAAGTAGCAACCTCCTGTGGCTTGGGAAAGCTCATCTCAGAACGTGGGTTACTAAAAGAAACCTCCCTGTATTATTGGATCTGGTCTCTGTACGTGCCCTCATTCTGCAGCTGCAAAATAGGAATATCACTGTTTCCCTTCCTAAAAACAAGATGGGGATAAACACACCGAGATTTCTTACCCATTAGTGGGAGATCTGGAGATAGAACTGAGGCAGCAGAGCATCAACAACCACCCAAACCCATCACCGGGCACTTCTGGGATTGCATGGAGGGCAGTTCTATCTCCTGGTCAGAACCTGGGATCAGCACTGGTGAGCACGAGACAAGCAGAGCCCCACTAGGCAGGAGGTTTGTTTTATGCCAAGAAGCCGAGACCAATCCAGATCCAAAGTATCTCAGCAATATCCAGGGAGAGGGACTTGATGCTGCTTGGGAATAAATCATGTTTTGTCAGACATGGTGTTTCTTGATGGAGATGATCTCACGGTTTTAAGCAGTTGAGACTAAAGCAGCACTGATAAATGATGTGTAGGGACAAAGTTGGATGGACCTTTCAAAACCCCAACTTCTTCTCCCTCTGTTTTGTTGTTTTAAGGGTTATTTAATCTCTTTTCAGATGCGTCACAGCATTTCCCAAATACCGGTATCTATTAAAAGCCACCAGTGCTTTGCATTTGACAAAACCTCAGTGGACTTGTTTTCCCAAGGCAAAATCAAAAGCCCAGCTTCCACTAGAAAGCCCTAAAAGATCTCAAATTTTCTCAGTTTGCCTGCTTTACCTGTCAGGGAGCAATCACCGGGTGTACCAGTTTTTCAGATCAAACCTTCCCGCTGCACATCCAAAAAAGGAGCAAAAAGATGGGCACACAAAGGGGGAACTGGGTGCACCCAAAAAGCAGAGCAGAGCAGTGGAATAAAATACAGGCAGGAGCAATATCTGTTCATGCTGAGTGGTGAGGTCCTGGAACAGGTTTCCCCATCCCTGGAAGTGTCCCAGGCCAGGTTGGATGGGGCTTGGAGCAACCTGGGCTAGTGGAAGGTGTCCCTGCCCACAGCAGGGGGTGGAATGGGATGAGCTTTCAGATCCCTTCCAACTCAAACCGTTCTGTAATTCCACAGATGTGACCTGAATTTGTTCCTAAAATAATCCAGCAAATCTGAAAGTTGAAGCTGGAGCTCACACGGGGAGGCTTTCTGTGGATATTCAGGCCTTATGCTGAAACACATCTACAGATCATTGCTGCAGCACTGGCTCAGCTCTCTCTGCTGAACACAGAGGCATCTAAAGAGCAAAAATGCTCAGATCCTCATCTCTCCTCCTCAAGGTGTTTTTTCCCAATGCAAGTTCCTTAAATTTTCTATTTTCAAATCTTGTGTTCCTTACGAGCATCCTCACTGAGTTCTCAAAAAGCATCACAGAAGATCAATATGTGCCACCAGAAGTACAAGTGTCCAGAACAGCAACAGTGAATGGGGCTGGTGGAAAACAGTATCAAAATCATGAAAAGAATGTCTGAAAAGCCTGGAGAGTTACACTCAGCCCATTTGGCACTGTTAAATAGTTGGGTGGGACCTTAGAATCCAGCACTCATTTGCAGATATGTTGTTTAATAGAAAGGTAAGAAGCGAATTCTGAGCCATTAATGATAAAAATAAAATGTATCAGGATGAGAGGTCGGAGTCAACACCTCTGATGCCCTGGAAATGTCTGTGCATGTGACTACAACACACGGGCAGAAAGGACGGATACTTCCCTCTTCCAGGATCACTAGGCAAGATCAGGCCTGTGAAAGACCAGGAGGTCCCTCTCGCCTTTTTTCCACAAGAAAAAAGGGAAGAAAAAAGGCAGACTTCACATCCTGGAAAAGAGCAGATAGCAGGAACCCCATGGTGTCCTGGACTAGATCCAAGGACAGGATTGAATGCAGGAGAGTGGGAACTCAAAGGGAAGAGTTGTTTCAAAGAGCTGCAAGGCAATGGGGACCAGCCCAGAAATGGAATGTGAGGAACTGAGATACGGATCAATAATACCTCCACTGCATAATAAGGACTGGGTATTTCTCCTTTTGGGAAAGGAAGAGTTTGCAATAGGAACCTCTAGAGCTGATGTTGCAATGGCACTGTTGGATTGGTTTAGGTTGTTCACTTTGGGATCCTCTGGCATCCAAAGAGCATCCAGACCTTGGGTCATCCTTATCAGGAGCTTCCTGTAAGGTTGTTGCATAATAAAGACTCAGATTCTAACACAGATGGGAATGTCTGAACATCCCACATTAGCAGGATAACATGGATAAGCTCTGGAAGAGCTATGGACTGGCTGGGAAATTGGAGTATGATAAATAGAGCCTTTGCCTTGGACCAGAACGAGGGGCAGGGCTTGTTCTGGCACACAGAGAATAAGATGAAGAGATCATGTGGTGGGAAGCACAGTGGTCCAAAACTGGGATGTGCTTCCGCATAACTGATGACAAGAGAGAAGGTGTTAGAGCTTGTTTTTTCTGCCTACATGGGCAATTGAATCATAGAATGCTTGGGTGGGAAGGGACCTTGAAGATTATGTTGTTCCACCCCCTGCCATGGGCAGGGACACCTTCCATCAGCCCAGGTTGCTCCAAGCCTTGTCCAACATGGCCTGGGACACCCCCAGGGATGGGGCAGCCACAGCTTCTCTGGGCAACCTGTGCCAGGGCCTCCCTACCCTCCTAGGGAAGAATTCCTTCCCAATATCCCATCTCTCCCTGCCCTCTGGCAGTGGGAAGCCATTCCCCCTTGTCCTGTCCTTCCGTCCTTTGTCCCAAGTCCCTCTCCTGGAGCCCCCTTAGACACTGGAAGATGCTCTAAGGTCTCCCTGGAGCCTTCTTTTCTCCAGGTGAGCACACCCAGCTCCTCCAGCTTGTCTCCATAGGAAAGGTGCTCCTATCTTATCTCCAGCACCAAAGAACACTTTTCATCACCTTGCTCTTGGTAAATCCAGACAGCTGTTTCAGGGGAGATTACTTGGTAAATTATCCACAGTGCTCCAGATGCTCTGCTGTTTATTTTGGTCATATATTTCAAAGAACAGTTTCTCCAGCAAACAGTGGAACAGCTGTGGCTGATGAAGCTCATGGGTGCCATCATTATCCTCTTTTTCCTGATAGAGACTGTCACAGATTTACCATCGAGTTTTGGCCTGGATGCTGCTGCTCTACAGTCAGCCAAAAATAAAATAGGACTGGATATCCTTAATGTGAGAAAAAAAGGATTTTCAAGGTTGAAAAACTAATGGAATTGTTGTCAGACCAGAGGAAGGAGCTGTGTCCAGCACAGGTACAGGAATACACTTTGGATGTGACTGTATTACTGGAGATCCCTTTCTCCCTTGCTTGGCCGTAGGGATCTTGCCACAAGACTGAGGGGTTTGGAGAGTGAACTTCTGTGCCATGATGAAAGAAGTTCTCTGAATATCTCTTAGTGTTTCTAAGCTGAATTCCCAGGAGCATCCATCAGCCTGGCTCTCTGATGTCACATTCCAAAAATCTCTCCTGACGTTTTTCCTTGTACAGAAACCAAAGTCAGACCTGGAAACCTCTTCAAAAGCGTGGGCATCCTTAGTCTGTAAGATGGAACTGTACAGGGTGAGAGGAATAGCTCACACCTTGGGCAGAATACTCTGAATCATGGAATCCCTGAGGCTGGAGAAGATCTCTGGAAACATCAAATCCAACCATTTCCCCAGCACTGCCAAGCCCAGCACTAACCACGTCCCCAAATGCCACATCCACACATTCTTTGAACACCTCCAGGGACGGTAATCCCACCACTTCCATCCATGTCTGCAAGGCAACTTACTCCCCAAAACCACCTTTCCAAGCAGTGAATCCCTTGCTCCTACAAGCCCACAGCCTTTGGCACTGGATTTCTCCGGCGGTGGGATTGGATGGGTGAGGGGGACTCCATTCCCAGGGGTTCCGGAGGGGAGAGAATGCTCCCCCATCCCCCTCGCCACGTGTTCCCATGGCCGCCGAACAGACAGTCCACGCTGGGTTGTGTGAAGGAGAGGCAAGAGAGAGTTTATTGTTTGGGTAAAGGTTTAAAGAGGTATTAGATGGATTACAAAGTAACCAATTACAAGTCTCAGGCAGTTACAGAAACAAACCAATCACATGTAAAGGTTCCAATGAGGAGACCCAGGACACCCTCCCAGGATGTTCCTGCATATGAAAGGACAGTTTTCGCAGGGAGTTTTGGGAAGAAGAACCAGTAACTTTACAAAAAGCCATTTTTGTTTATATACTGCAAATCTAAAACTGCAACAGATTTCCTCTCTCACAAGCAGCAGGCCCTCTCGGGGCGAAGCTCCCGCCGCCTGCCTTCCCAGCCCTTCTCAGAAGCAGCCCTGAAGGCTTAATCCTAAAATTGTAGGGCTGTTCAGGGCCCTTCCCCAAGGAGTCAATGGGGTCTGTGTGCTGCGTGCTGGGGGGGTGCCAGGGGAAGTGGTGGTTTGTGAGATGCACACACCTGACCGCCGGCAGCTGGAGCCACACCGCTGCTCACCCCAGAACCAGGCCAGCTTCCCTGGCTGCCAGCCTGGATGGGACTCAAACCAGCGAGCAAAAAAGATCCCTGCTCCTGAGGCATCCCATCTTCTGTGGGTTTTCACAGGACAGCCCCCTGGTACAGAACAGCAGCCTTACAGTTGGGTTTAAAGAAGTGTTTTTGCTTTTCTGGACCTGAGCCCAAAATCCTGCTTGGAGTCACTCACATTCACGTCAGCAGAACAACCCCGGCCAAATAGAAAGTTCTTTTTCTTTTTTCTTTTTTTTTTTCTTTACCCCTCTAATTAAACTGTTGTTCTCTCAAATCAAGTGTGTTTTCATCATTGCAAACTAAGAAAGATCACAGGTGAATGCTGCCAGTGAAACTAAAAACCAGCTTGAGACAGCTTTACTTTTAGTAGAAAGTCTCTTTTTTTGCTGGATGCTCCCTCATCAAGCCAACCATTAGAACTGAAGTGGGGCAGAGTTTTAGATTATCAAGTGCAAAAGGCATTTTCTGTCTGCGTTTTTCCTTCAGAAGAGATGCAGCATCCTCATTTCTCTAGGCCTGGCTTAACTCCTCGTGTTTCAGAGGGATGATCATGCCAAAAACATACCTGTGTGCCACAGCTGCTCCCATCATTCCCAGGGCCAGAAGCAAGCCCTCCCTGTCCATGCTGAGCTGGTTTGCTCCCACAGCAGGTTGTGGCATTTCTGGTGTTATCCGTGCCCGGGAAGTCCCCACAGCAGAAGAGCAGTACTTACACTCATCCCAGATGCCTTGGAGTCACAGATCATGGAAGAATCACTAAAGTTGGAAAAGACCTTTAAGATGGAGCCCAACTCTCAGCCCAGCACCCCCAGCATGTTCTCCACTAAACCATGATCCCAGCTCCCACATCCACAACTTTCAAACACTTCCAGGCAAGGGGACTCCACCACTGCCCTGGGCAGCCCCTTCCAGTGCTTTACAACCCTTCCCATGAAGAAATTTTCCCTGCTGTCCGATCTAAACCTCCCCTGGTGCAACTTGAGGCCATTTCCTCTCGTTCCCTGGAGCAGAGCTCGACCCCCGCCCAGCTCCAGCCCGCTGTCAGGGAGTTGTAAAATCCTCAGCTCCCACCAGCCCTTCCCAAAAAACCGGCCTAAAACCTTTATCCCGTATTTCCAGCCCGAAAGGTTGTTTTACAGAGAGTTGGGTACAAAAACCCTGGAGACTGACAGAAAACAGAGTTAAAAAAACAGAGTGGAAATACCCATCTCCTGCTTGTTAACTGACTTCAGATGATACCAGTTTGCTGTTTTTTTCCCTGCAGCTCTGGCAGGGAATGTTTTATTTGCTCAGTAAAAGTTTTCACATGCAATATGTTGCCACTGGTTTGTTTTGTTTCTGAAATCCCTCACCTATATATTTATTACAGACAGATGTTACACCCTCACAGTAAAGAAAGGTTGCAAAGTGCTAGTTAACTTCTCAGAGATGACTGAATAATTCCATAAATGTGGGGGGACTGGAATGACAACAATAAAAGGATCTGTACTTTGAACAATAAATATGAATTGGAGCTCTGCTTTGGATTTTAGGCAGGCTGCAGCTAATAGGTATTCAGCTTGTGTGGGCCACTGACATTTAAATAAACACATGTGCAGTCCAAGGGGGTTGGCTGCAGAGCCTCTTGTCAATTGAATCCAGCCCTGGGAACGCCAGTAGAGCATTTCAGGATTGCAGGAATTCCACGCTGGGCTCTAGCCCTTGGTGGTATCTCTCCTGAAACCATAAGAAGTCCTCCATGGGCGGAAAAAAAAAAATAAATTAAAAAAAAGGGACAATGGGGATGAGGAGGGGGGGAAACCCCCCGAAAAAACATGTGGCTTTAAAGAAATGTTGAAAATATTTCTAAGAAAAATGTCTGGAAGGCTGCCCGTGTCAGACTCAAGGAGTACTCAGCTCAGCAACCTGGCCAGCATTCCTGCCCTGCCCAGGGAAAAAAATCACCTTTAAACAGAGCCCTTAGAATTGAGTTTGCAGAGCAAGGCCAGGGTATACTCATAGAAACCCATTACTGATGGGGAAGGAGCAGGAACCAGGGCTACAGCTCCCAGAAGGATCCTGAGACAACAACTTCATGCAGCACACGAGCTCCTGGAGCCACCTCTGCCTGCAAAGACAGGTTTGGTTATGGTGGAATAAGCTTTTCTGGCAGGTAGAAGGACTAACTCTAAGTCTTTCCAGCAAACCCATTGTTGCCCCTAAAAATCAGAAATTACTTGGCAGCATCAGGCTCACAGAGCAGCACAGGGAACATGGTGTCCACCCTCATCACCTCACTCCAAAGGAGCAGAATTCCCAGGAAGCGTCTCTAGCACTTGTTTTGTGTGATTCCATTAAACCACAGGCTATGCCTTAAGCACTTGTAGGACAAATATTCTCCCTCAGTGTTGCAGAAAGCATCGTTTCCCATCCAGGTGTTGCCTTTTCCATTACCAGAGCAAAGGAGGGATAACCCAGGAAATGAGAAGGCATAAACTTGGGGGCTGTCAGCCTCAAAAGGGGGAAGTGGGCAGTTAAAAAAATAAAATAAAATAAAATAAACCACAACCCCAAATTTAAAAAAAAAAAAAAAAAAAAAAAAAAAACAAAACAAAACAAAAAAAACCACAAACAACAACAAAAAAAAGAGCCACCAAAAAAAAAAAATTCCAAAGAAGAATTAACTGAGCTACTTATCACTGAGTTTAACACTGAGCAAAGCAGTAGAGGCTCTGTAATAACATTCTAGATAATTAGAAAACTAGGCTGGAAAGGAACCATTCTTTTGGTAGCTGGAATCATGGCTCCTGGGGAGTTCTTCATAGGCATCAATGCATACAGAACTAGGGGCACTTTAATTGCTACTGTGTACTCTGGTTTCTCAAAAGCTCTCTCACCAGGGGCTCCTTGGAAATTAATCTCCCCTGGGATTAGAGGGAAGGTTCTCCAGTGAATTCCAAATGGGTAGAAAACAGGAAGGGACAGGTAGGAATAAGTGGTTATTTTGCACCGTGGAGGGAATCCCAGCGGAATCCCCAAGCAATTCGGGCTGTTGGCACATGTTGTTCCCAGAGTCTAAAGGATCTGGGAGAGGGATAGAGGAGCAACTTGCAGAGGATAAAAAAAAAAACAAACAAACACTAATGACTTAAAGTAACAGAAATTAGTGTGGTCTGCAAAGAGCTGCAGAAGGGCTGAGGGATATGGCAATAACACAGAGCCCCAGGGGCAGGGACACTAAACCACAGTGACCCCACCACAGACCCTCCCTTAGTTGTTGCCACTCAGGAAAGAGAAAATCCAATCCAGCAGAACCCTCAGTTCATTCCCAAACAAAAAAAAAAAAAAAAAAAAAAGACATGGACAGTTGGTAAGGAATTCATGGAATTGTGGAATCACAGAATAGTTTGGATTGGGAGGGACCTCAAAGCTCATCCAATGCCACCCTCTGCCATGGGCAGGGACACCCTCCACAAGCCCAGGTTGCTCCAAGTTCATCCAGCCTGGCCTTTGACACTTCCAGGGATGGGGCAGCCACAGCTTCTCTGGGCAACATGTGCCAGGGCCTCCCCACTCTCCCAAGGAAAGATTCCTTCGCCATACCCCATCTATCCCTGACCTCTGGCAGTGGGAAGCCGTTCCCCCTTGTCCTGGCGTTCCTTGTGAATCAGGTGGTGTGTGGTGGCAGCGAACACCTTGTTGCTCCTTCTAACATTGCAACAGCACTTTGGATGCACGTTATTAAAACGATGCAGATTAAAAAGCAAAATAAGGCCCTTTCTCCCTGTGAACTGTGGGCTTTGCTGCCACATCTAGTTGTGGAAGCCAGAGTAGTCTTCAAAGGCAGGGAGCAATAATCATGGAAGGTGAATTGAACAAAGCCATCTAGGAAACATCAAAACAGAGGGAAAAGGCTCAGAAGGCTGGGAAGCTGCAGCACACCAGGAGGGTCTGCTGGAGCTGCTGTAATGCCTGGCTTTATTCCATTAAACACCCACTTCCATTAAACATCACTTCCCAGGCAGTGTCAGGGAGCAAAGCCATCCGAGCCTCCGGACAGCTGCTCCTGTGTTTCACAGATTAACTTTGGATCCGGCCATAATTGGTACAGAAAGGAAAACATTGAAAGGAGTCTGGGAGAGAATGTCCAGCATGCGTTCCTAATGGAGCCAGGACTCTCAAAACAGCTCCTCTAAATAGAGCTCCCAAAAAGACACTGGAGTCAATAGGATTTAGGCATGGATGTAACTTCCAAAGCATGCCACGCTGGGGTAAGTAAAAGGAGGATTTGGAGCAAGGGGATTTTTTTTCCCACAACCAGTTTCTTGGTGGAGGACAATCAGGGAGAGAACCGTGTTGCGTGAAGAGTCTGGAAAAGAGTTTAGACAGATAAAATAAACAATAAAGTCACTGGAATCAATTACTTCTCATTAGCAAAGTCATTTGTACCTTCTAAAGTAAATTAAAGATGAAATGATTGAGCTCCCTGCCCAGCTTGTGTCATGGGTTTGCAAAGGCCCCCCCCTCTCTGGGAGCTGTAAGTAGTTTCTCCAGGTGAATTTCCAGAGCAAAGCCACTCAGACGTTTTGGTAACACCTTTGCCAATTACATATTTAAGAAAACGGAAGAGGAGGCTTGTTGCACAGATGAAATTGGGAGCCATATAGGAGGTGGTGTCAGGACCTGGTGGGGGTCAGGCCTCCCTCCTCCCCCTACCCTTTGACGGGAGCAGGGGTGGCACAGAAGCCCCCCTGATCGAGATATGTAACAGAGTGAAGAAAAAAAAACCTGAATTACTTAGACGAGGCTGCTGCAAAAGGAATTCCACCCAGAGAGATAGCACAGCCTCCAAGGTCAGAGCTGGCAGCAGCACAACCAGAGAGAGAAGTCTGAAGGGGAGGGAACGGCTCCTTCTCCACCTCCTCTCTCTCTCCTTTCAGCAGGGAAAAGACTGAAATCTAAGGGTTGTTGAGAGACAACCCTCTGTAGTTCATGATGGAGCCCATGCTGAAGCAGAGGAATGCACGAAGAAAACGTAACTCCGTAGGAGGCTTGAGATGAAACAGAGTCTTGCTGGGCTTGTGGCCATGGAGACAAGACCTATGCCGGAGCAGGTCGGCTCAGGTAGGATTTGTGTGATCCCAGTGAGGGATCTGTGCTGGTGCAGCTGGGTTTGTGACCCTAAGGGACAGCAGAGAATGGAAGAATTGTTGCCCTGAGGGATGGACCCATGTCAGAGAGGTCTATCAGGGACTATTCCCGTGGAAGGGACCCCTCAGGAAACAGGGGTGGACTCGAAAGCCATTATCCCCTGTGGTGCAGATCCATGGAAAAGCAAGTGTTCCCCTTGCAGTCCATGGAAGACCTTACAGGACTCTGAGTAACCCCAGCCTTTGGCCTTAGCCAGGAGGGAGGTAGGCCAAGCCCTGAGGTCGACACAGAGGAGAGAAAGAGACAGAAACAGTTCCAGCTGCAATGAATCGGAGTTGTCGTCCCAGAGATAACTGAGAGGGACTTTCAAAGGCTGAAGGACTGTGTAGAAGACCTGTAGCTCTGAAAGTGGAAAAGAAACTGCTTCTCATCCTGGACAGATACAAAGGGGGGAGGAGTATTTCTGTAAATTCATAGTACTTTTACTTAATTAGAATTGTTGTAGATATAGCTGTTTAGTTTTTATTTTGTTAGTAATAAATCTTAATACTATTTCTCCCCAATCAGATCTCTTTTGTCTGCATAAACCTTCTCTCAACTTAAAGCAATTGTATTGGGGGGTGTGGTAAAAATTGTCCCTAGGCAAACCCATGACAGCTTATAATGGGTCACCCTAAGCTTAGTTCCTCTTCTCAAACTTGGCATTTAAAAAGAGAGCACGTTGGGATGAACAAGGACACGGCCGTGGAGAATCAGCAGGAATTCTGCCAGGGGAGGTTTTGCCTCACCAAACCACAGGGGTTCTGTGAAGGAGTCAGCATATGGATAAGGGAAGCAGTTGCTCTGATCTTGGAGTTCCTAAAATGTTCCCAGTATTCTCCTTCACCAAGCACCCCGAGATGCCATGGGATGAGGGGGAAGGCCCTTGCCCATAGTTCAAGGAAGAGGATGTTCCATCCATTCACAGTAAGAATGTGCTTAACTACACTGGACACAGTCCTAACTCCAATATTGTCCTTCTTCTCCTTGAGAAAACACAGCTGGAATAGGATACAGCTGTACACAAACATGCAGTGCTCACTGAGCTCAAGGGCAGGATTCCTGTTCCCATCACAGGATATTGGCACAGCCCTCAGGTGAATCCATGAGGTGCATTTAGATTCAATCACCAGGGTAACTATGGACGTCGTTGAAGGTGCTGGAAGTCCCCGGCCCAATTCCCAACAATTCCAGGTTGTGGAAACCATTGTGGACCAATCTGGGAAGCGCAGGAACCTGGGCTCCGTGGAATAACGGATGTTCCTCAAGGAAACCAAACGCGAGTATTTGTGTGTAGGAACAAGAGCTCACGTTGCATTTTGAGGACAAGGGGCTGCATTTATGGGGGACTGAAAATGGAGTCCCTGACAAATACAGGAACCTGCAGGAAGAGAGGGAGAGCTCCTTTCAGTGCTTGGATATCCCAGCAGAGCACTTTGCCAAGATTGTGGCTGGAAGAGTGCAGGAAGCACATCTGGAAAGCAGCTCTTGAGGGAAGAGGCACAGATCTCAGCTGAAGCCTGGAAAACCCACCCTGAAGTCCAAGGCTCAGGCTGGAGAGGTAGACTGGCAAGTCTGTCAGTCGCTGGAAGAATTTCTAGCAAAAGAGGTCTCCTGAATTTGGAAGAAACAGGCCCAGGAACCCGCTGGGGCTGAGCTGGGTGGGACTGTCCCTGCAGCAGCAGTGAAATGTTCGTGTGCCAACAAGAAGAGCCATTGAACCAGCCCTGCGATGCAGCTGAGTCCTGCCCAGCCACCCCCTCCCTGACAAGGCTAAGGCCAAATTTTATCCAAAATATTTGGATTAAAAGGTTGTTCCAAAGGGATCCCCAGGAGACCTGTTGTTTAAAAACCTGTGTCTTTTTGGAGCGTCACAGCAACAGAGACCTCCTGGAGCAGGATCAGAGTCTCTCCCTTTAGGTTTCCACATGAACTTCCTGGAGTGGCTTTATTCTTTTCCTTCCATGTTTTACTAGACAACTCAGTTTCTTCATTTGTCTATACTGACCAGACAGCTGGATTTATCTCAGGTAGGGGAATATTGCCTTCAAGATCTGAGGACAGAAAATGCCCCAGAAAGATCCTTTCAATCCTGTGAGAAGCTGTTCTAGGACTCTGATAATATCTCCTATATATTTTGGTGATCTACTGCTATGCCTTAGGTTGTGTTTAAAGAGCTGACTCGTGTTGTGGAGCATTATGGAGATTTGTTTACCCTCAGCTGAGTTATTGCTGACCAGAAGGCTTTGCACAGCATCATAGAACTGTATTTCTTTGTGATGGAAGGGGCATGTCATTACACTGACACCAAGGATCAGGGGAAATGGCTTCCCATTAGATGGGATATTGGGAAGGGACCCTTCCCTGGGAGGGTGGGGAGGCCCTGGCACAGGTTGCCCAGAGAAGCTGTGGCTGCCCCATCCCTGGAAGTGTCCAAGGCCAGGTTGGACGGGGCTTGGAGCAACCTGGGCTAGTGGAAGATGTCCCTGCCCATAGCAGGGGGTGGGACTGGCTGAGCTTTGAGGTCTCTTCCAATACAAACCATTCTGGGACTAAAGACAGCAGCATAATGTGATCTGAGTGTTCATGAAGATGCCGTTTGTACCATCTGCTGACAAAAGCATCGTTATCCGTTGGAAGGTGCTCTGGCTCCCAGTGATCTCATGAACTGAACTTGTTTTAAACTGTTACATGTGGTTCAAGCACAAGTGGTGTCCCAAGTACACCCTGAAGTGTCAGCATCACTGATGGCAGCTCCCAGCTCCAGGGTGTCCTCACAGCAGCCTCCTGGGTGTGTTATTTTTCCGAGTGGTTTCAGATAACAACAGGGTAGGAAGTGTTCTGCTGTCAGTGAAATATCAACACAGGCAGCTCTCAGCAGGTATAAAAGAAATCAATTCCTGCTTGTAACAATCTGTGGATTCACTACTAAATCCAAACTGCTAATGCTATATCAGATTATTTCCCCACATTTTCAGTCATCAGCACATCTCACTGTAGTTCTAATTATTTTTTGAGGAGAGGGAAGTTTTCAGTAGTAAATTGAATCTTAGCAAACCCATCTCCTCATATCCTTAAGAGGAAAGTGCGGGTACATTGGGATATACACAGGTAGTGTATATTTTCTGCTGTTTTGGCAATCCAGAAATAATTTTTCTGGAGGTCACGAGTGTTTCTGGCCAGAAGCTCTGGAAAGAAATAGCAAGGGCTGGTGGCTACGAGCTTAACAGCTCAGCTGAGCAGTGAGGACGATGGTCCCTTGTGCATTCCCTGATTTATCCTTCTATTCTTATCAACTTCCAAAGTGAGGACGATGGTCCCTTGTGCATTCCCTGATTTATCCTTCTATTCTTATCAACTTCCAAAGTGATGCTGACTCCACAGGGGACTCCCGTGGCCAAGCTTCCCGTGTTGGTTGCCTGAGGAGGGAGTTCAGCAGCCAAGAGCTTTCTCCTATAATTAACTTGCAAGGAAAAGGCTGTGTTTCAGCTGTGCCAGTTGGGACCACTGAAGGAGCCAGGTTTCCTACTGAAAGCAGGGAACTGTCAAGGAATAACTGATCACAAGAGAATCCCTCTTAAGAAAAGCTGGAAATAAATTAACTGGGAGGGAAGTGAAGATGCTGCTCCGCAGCTTTTGGCTTCTAAAGAGGTTTCTCTGCCTCGGAGCTCAAGACCTCAATCCCCTGTAACAACGGCAATTGCTGCAGCTCTGAGGAGTAGATTGTTTTCCAGCCTGGCCTTGGACACTTCCAGGGATGGGGCAGCCACAGTTTCTCTGGACAACCTGTGCCAGGACCTCCCCGCCCTCACAGGGGAGAATTTCTCCCCAGTATCCCATCTAACCCAGAGTGACACCTCTGGCAGTGGGAAGCCATTCCCTGTGTCCTGTCCCTCCAACCCTTGTCCCCAGTCCCTCTCCAGCTCTCTTGGAGCCCTTTTAGGCTCTGGAAGGGGCTCTCAGGTCTCCCTGGAGCCTTCTCTTCTCTAGGTGAATGCCTCCACAGCCCGTGCTCCATCAGAAGACTTCTTAAGTTGCCCTGTGGGTCTTGCCAACCCTTTCCTCCTCTTCTCCTTTCCTCCAAAAACCTCACAATAATCACATACCAAAAATGAAATTAATACATTAGTATTAGTACTAATCCAGAATGGTTTGGATTGGAAGGGACCTTAAAGCTCATCCAGTCCCACCCCCTGCCACAGGCAGGGACACCTTCCTCTAGCCCAGGTTACTCCAAGCCCTGTCCAGCCTGGCCTTGGACACTTCCCAGTCTCTTACTGCCACTTCTAATGAGGTTACAGGAGCTGCAATCAGAACTTCTTTGCAATATCCCCAGCAAAACTGTCACAGCCAAGTGCACTTTGCTCTGAGCCTGATTTCAATTCTCTTCATCTGACTGTCTGGGTCAGTCTTTCCCAATTCCTATAATATCCTTCAACAAACCCACTATTCCACAGTGAGGAAAACAGCTGCTTCACAGGCAGCAAGAAGCTCTGGTTCTCAGGGCAGGAGGCCTCAGAAAGACAAAGGCAAGCATAAACTAAACTGTGTGTTCAAAGCAATGTCAATGGTGAGTGTTTTCTCCCCACTGCTTATCATGCTTCTAAAATACTCCAACTTAATTTTCCTCCTTCTCTTGTCTCCCATGCCACAAACTCTAACCCTTCCCTTCGCCACCAACCCCTTGCCATCAGCAGAGATGAAATAAACAGCTGAGCTGCCTCTGCCAAGAGCAATTCCACCTCCCAGCAGGGCCAAAAACCCCGCTGCCAGCACCCTGGCATCAGCCATTTCAGCACAGCCTCAGGAACAAGAGCAGCACAGCCAGCAACAGAAAGAACTTGGCTTTTTGTGTGGCCAACCGAAATAATGGCTAGTTAAAAATATCCTTGGCAAGGGAATGGCCTTAAAATATACATCAAACCACTTAAAATCTGTGGGGACCCAACGAGACATCATGGGAGAGCAGTTTAACGCTCCACACAGCAAAGAGGGACATTGTTCGAGCTGCACGGAAAGAAAAGCACTGCCTTTTCAAAGGGCAGACAGGACTAGAGTTTAGTTTCAGGGGGTTTGGTTCAGTTTGAGGTCTGGATTTTCCTTTTCTAACCATCTCTGTGGAAGGGGAGGCAGACAAGTGCCAGGACTGAGCCAGGATCGGTGCGAGGAGAAGAGCCTTGCCCAGCAGCAGAGGAACCAAGCACTGGGGCAGTGCTCTTCTCTCTGCAGGGAGAAAGAAGGTGGGCCTCCAATGGAAACCTCCTTGCTTCTTTGATGCCAAACTGAGCCCATGAAACATTCCATATCAGCACAAGAGGATTTCCATACCCCCCCCTAAGAATTACCATTTACCTGGAGAGTTTCTTATGAGGTGTGAGGAGCAGCTAACACAGCAGAGGTTGTCTCAGCAGGTCCTTGGAGGTAGCCCAGTCCCATGTGGATCTTTGGGGTGCTCTTCTCTCCAGCATACCAGCTCTAGCTGTAAAAACGCAGCACATGGCATTAATGGTTGGACTCGATCCCAGAGGCCTTTTCCAACCTTAGTGATTCTGGGCCTCTGTGAAAAGTGGGTTATGAATTTTCTGCTCCCCTTTTCCACATCTATAAATCCTATGGGCTAAAAGACCAGAACAAAAGAGCAGCAGAGAAAAGAGCCACTTCCCAGCTTTAAGAATTCCCACAGAAGCTCTTCTTGGAAAAGGGTGTCCATACAAAACAGACAAACAACTGGCTTTGAGCCACAGAAGTATGGAAAAGTAATATTTTCCAAAGGGAATGGAATGGGAAGAAATGGTATGGCCAGGATTACAGCTGAAGCAGCCAACTGTGGTAAGAACATCCTAGAGTAGACTCAATGATCTTAGAGGGTTTTTCCAACCTTAATCCTAGAATCACAGAATGTCCTGTGTTAGAAGGGACCTCAAAGCCCCTCTCATCCCACTCCCTGCCATGGGCAGGGACACCTTCCACCAGCCCAGGTTGCTCCAAGCCCCATCCAACCTGGCCTTGG
>JAWWES010000002.1:5708448-5719619 GCA_035583135.1 Lophotriccus pileatus
TCCAGGGGCAGCCACAGCTTCTCTGGGCAACCTGTGCCAGGGCCTCCCCACCCTCACAGCCAAGAATTCCTTCCCAAAAAAGAGAGGTGTTAAGAATGGACAGCAGATGGTGAGGACCTTGGCCCAGGGATGCTGAGCAGCAGCACAGGACGAGCTGATGGGTTGCACCAGCCCTAGGCAAGGTCAGGCCACTGTGCTGCAATCGGGGTTACACTTGGGTGGAGTCACCCAGTCCCAGAAAACTGGGCACGATGGCACTGAAAAACCGACCATTTCCATGAGCATCTGTGCATTTGGGAGGCCTTTTTAGGAGGGAGTTTTAAAGGCTCAAAATGGACACCTGGGAAGAGCCTGAACTAAGAGCTGGGCAACATCCTTCCTGGCATTCCTCAGCTCCTGCAAACAAAACTCCCCACAAGTGGGTCCTGCCACCACCTCCACAGCACCTCCGAAGGCAGGCTCTCCACCACATAGTTGGTTAAGGTTGGAAAAGGCCTCCAACTCCAACCTTTGACCAAGTATCATCACGTCCATTAAACCATATCACCAAGTACCACATCCACTCGCTTTTTGAGCACTTCCAGGGATGGTTATTCCACCTCTGCCCTGGGCAGCCTGCTGAACACTTGCTCTCTGATATTTTTATTCCTGGAGAGCTGACATGCCATACCAGAAATGCTGATCAGCCAGACACACACCCAGGCTATACTGAAAGGAGGCATTTTGTTTGCTCAGTGGTTCCAAGCAGCCCCAGCAGATCCCGTGGTTGTGATGGGTCTTCTACTGCCAGGGAGATTCCACTGGGATGGACAAACCTGATGCCTTCCCTCACAAAATAATGCAACAGTGAGACCAGCCATTCACCATGAGATGAAGACCCCAAAAATTCCAGTGCTCAGCACCATGGGAGAGGGAAGACAGGGGTGGAGGACAGCAGACATGTCCTGTAGGATGAGGGAAGGGAACCCGCCATCCATATACACAGGATTCTTTTAAAGCAGAGGATATCAAGGACCATTTCTAGACAGAACTTTTACCTCTAAGTGTAAATAAGAGGAGCAGCACAGCCTGCCCAGACCCACATCACCAGCTGGGGAGCCAGGAAAGCTGCCAGGAGCCCATTCATCCCATTATAATGAACTTTCCAGGAATTCGGGGATATTGAGCCGTAGGAAACCCCAGTAGTTTGAGGAGTCACAGCATTCAGCAGGGATGCACATGCCTCATGAAGGTCATGAAACACAGCAAAACTTACTTCACAGCTTGGGCAACCTGTGCCAGGTTGCTGGCACACCTCTTGCTTCTTCACAGCAAGTCTCTGTTGGTTCTGCCAGTGATGACCTGCACAAACCTTGCTCGGATCCCTCCTTTTCCCCCAGCGCCAGCTCCACAGCCTGGGCTCGTGGAATCGCCATCCCTGCTGACACGGGGATGCTGAGGGCCCCCAAATGCACCCAAAAACAGAGCTGCAGCCCAGGCTGGGTAGCACCCAGAGCCTGAGGCTGGCTCAGGACTCATGGGATGCTGGCACCCCACACGGATCCATCCACGTGCCGTCACAATCCGCCCGTGCCGAGGAGCCCACGCTCCGGCAGGCAGATGATGTTTTTCTGAATGCATCCCCATCTATAATGAGACATTACTCACAAGCTGGAGAATAAAATAGAATAATAGCATCTCTCAGCGTTAGTCATGTTTTAAATGCGTACCTTTCAGAGCAGGATGGAATTTGATAGGATAATCTCCCAAGAGACATGTAGGAAGCTTTCATTGAGGGACACAGCCCTGTTGGCAAATTACAGCTTGCTGTTCTTTGTGCTGCTGCGCTGAATGATGCTATCGGGGGGGACAAAGCGTGGGGCAGGGGGGTCACAGCCCCTTGGAGAGCAGTTCACAGCCAAACAATGGGTTTTGGGAGCTTTGCTGACTCTAGGTACCACAACTCTTTCAGCTCTTGATGCCAGGCCATGCCTGACCACAGTTACACAGGATTGTTTCTTCCCTTTGCCCTGCTCTCCCACTCCAGCATCCCCAGTTATTCCCTACCCAAACAAACCCTGTGGGGCCGAAAAAGAACGTGAGGTGGCTCAGAAGAATTTCCACGTGTGGGATCAGGCCCCCAACCTCTGGGAGCGGGGAATGCCTCGGCCTTCCACAGGCACCACACTGGGGATGCCTTAGCAGGAGGGGCTGGGAATTCTGCAGGGAAGCTGGCGAAGCTGGAAAAAGGCGCTTATGCCTCAGAACCACTTCACTCCTGAATCTGTTTTGATGATCTCCTGATGAAAAGCAGGAGCCCTCTTGCTGGGACAGCCCAGCTCTGCACGCCCTACTGGGGTCTGCCCTTCTGGGAGCCCAGTGAGACAGGCTGGCACAGCACTGGGACCGCTGGGCTGTGCTCAGGAGAACTCATCACAGCATCTCAGCTCTGTGCCGAATAGCTCACCTCTTTTCCCTTTCCCTGTGTCTGAGGGACAGGAAGGGCTGCCAAGCAATCTTTTCTGTGTGCTTAAGGAGATGGAGAGGAAATCTGGTTCCCAGTCAGATGCTCTTAACCACTGTCGGCAGCGGCGCGATGCGAGGGAGCAGCAGTTTCACACAGCGGTGCGGGGACGTTCCTGTGGCCTCCTGCCAACCCCAGAAAGTCTGCTCTGATGGATTAAGAAAACAGGACAGAGCAGGTGGGAGAAAGCCCAAAGCCTCCTGTCCTACCCCAGGGGAAGACCCCCTGTGCCCTGGATCAGCTGGGCTGAGCGTGTTTTGCTCCAGCTGGCTGCCAGCCCCATGTCAAGGCTGCCAGAGGTGGTCAGCCAGTTATTGCCCCACATTTCAGGTGGGGGATGCAAAGGCTTCCAGCTCTGTTAGAAAACGCAGGCAGCCTCCAAGAAAGCACAAACCCATGGGGTGCCCTTGTTCAGGGGCTTCTTGTATTAAAAAAAAAAAAAAAAAGGGTTTAGAGAAAAGTAGGGATAGGGAAGGAAAGAGTCATGTGAGGGTGTTGCAGTTGACACAGTGAGGACCAGTGTCCTCGGTCACAGGTAAGTTGTGAGCCAGTCTCAAGTCTGCATGTCTGAGTGGCAGGGAATGAGGTTTAGGGGCCTCTGCAAGCCCAAGAGAGGGATTAAAGCAACCTTATTTTCACAGGGTGGATGCACAAACAGATGGTGCACCTCAGGTCATTTCTGAGCCTCCGAGGGTGCCTTGGATCACCCCAAAGGGACGAAAAGCTCCCCTTTCCCATGGCAGTGCTGCACCTGCTACACCACCAGTGCAAAGATTTGGAACAGCAAAAGCACAATATTCCCTCTCCTTTTCTTTTGCATCCGGAGAGGAAATGAACTGGGGAAAAAAAGCAGCTAACTGGTGCCACAGAGCTTTCAGTGGGAGGGATGATGACCCCTGCACACCCCTCCCCCATCTCTCTGGGGACCTCAGCCCCGACCAGGGCTGCAGACCCTGGTCCCTGCTGTGGAATAAGGGGTGGGTGAGCGATGACTTCCCCTTTAAACTAAATCAGGGTGAAAGCAAAAAATGAAAAGAGTATCCTGCACGTTTTTTAGCATGAGACTCCCATACAAATGGTCCCTGCAATGTTTAAACCATTTGGGCTCCTTCCTTATGCTGTTTCTAAGTTTGAAGAATGCCTGCTGGGTATGATTAATATTCCTCCTCCTACACTTACCCGTTACTCCTGACAGCAAAAATTAAAACAGGAGCTTCTCTTCATTCAACCCCAGCCCACGGGAACGTGGTTACATGGGGAAAGTTGCTAATAAAAAAGGGAGAAGGTTTGTAAATGTGCTGCATTCACAGCCAGGAGAGGTGTAGCTCTCATTCAGCATCCCTGATGGATGAAAGATCCCTCACCTCCTCCTGACTGGATTGCTGGCACAAGCACTGCTCAGACAACTTTGGGGGGAAAGTAGCAGCAGGCAGCACCTTAAATCAGGCCTTTGGCATGGCAGGGGTGCCCGTGGGATCACTGCACCAGGCAGTGTTGCTATGGGCACTGCTGCCTAGGAGCAGCCAACAGGGTGGGGAAGAGAGAGAAGACATCCCAGAGCCTTCAAAATCCAGCTTATTATTCTGCACGTGTTTCTCCCCTCATCTTCCCTCCCTCTGCATGTTCCAAGTTCCCTTTCACCACTGAATAAAGTTTTCTCCTCAGTCAAAGCGCTGCCAGCAGTTGTGTTAATCCACTGCTTAAACAGATGTTTAACGAGAGGTGGGACAGGAGGCCACAGCAGCTCAATATCAGTCAATACCGATCAGTAATCAGCGTGGCCCACCTCAGCCCAGCCCTTTGCACACATCCCTGTGCATGGCACCTGATGGGATGCAGGGGAGACACCACAGAGCCCTCCAGGGAAAAACCCCTCATGACCCACAGTCAAGTATTTTCCCCAGGATCACAGAGTAGTTTGGGTCCGAAGGGACCTTTAAAGGTGCCCTGAACCAAGCTCAGTGACACAGTAGGTTGGCCTGGACTGCAGGTCACTGGTACAAGAGTGGTTTTGTCACCCTGACTCTGATTTCAAAGGCTTGTTCTGCACGTGGGGCTGGTCTTGACCCGGCACTGCCACGAGAACCTTTTCCCACATGCAGAGAGTATGGCAAGAACTGTTTCTCAAGGAATACTCCAAGTCTACTGCATCAACAGCAGAGCAGGGTGTTCCCACCCCCAAGCAGGCTTTTCCAGCATAAATCCCAGAAGGTGATATAGGCAGCCACCAGGGTCCAACCTACCCCACAAAACAGCAGCATCCCAAGAACTTCATAGGCTCCACCTCAAAACACACGTGAAAACCATCAAAGGCTATTCAAGGTTGTCCAGCACCCTAAAATAGAACGTTACAGGGACCAAACAGCTCCAAAACTCACAGCATGGATGCAGGTCACCAAGCTGGGCTGGTACCCAAAGTTAAATCCAAGAAAGGCTGAGAGATTAGCGAGAGCATCCCAGAACTTGATTTGCTGGGAGGACCCATGTCTACAGTGCTGCAGGACCCTGGAGAGGTTGAGTCAACCCTCCTGGTTGGGACTGTACCCCAGTGCAGTGAAGTCAATGGCAAAGTACGAGGGTCAGTGTTGGGATACCCTTTACCCTTTGGAAGCAGCTGGATCCAAAGGCAGCACCCCAGGCTGGGTTTTGTGCCATTTCTGCTTGGCCTATGGGTGGCTCAAATCCAGAGCAGAGCAAGACAAGCCTCAAACCTTCCTTCCCTTAAAACAGGCAGTTTCTGGGTGAGGAAACACCTCAAGCCATCTGGACCCAGGGGCCTCCCACAGGCACTTGGAGATGTCCTGCATCCCAAACTCAACAGGGTCATACCCTGACTTTGGCCAACCAAGGGCACTTTCAGGTCTTTTTTCCAGATCCCAGATAACCCCTGCCATGGTCAGGTGGGTTGTGCTCATCACATGCAGGCTGGGAAGCCCAAGCCAAAGCCATCAGCTGCCTACAAAAGTCGTATCCCATCAAGTTTGCCCATTTAGTTTTCTGCCAGGGATTAGGGGACTGTCTTTCCTTTATCCTCCTTGCATAAAGTGGGAGGGAAGTCCATTTTCCACTCATACTTCACCATCTGGCTTGGCTCCAGCAGATCACTGAATACCAGAGGGCAGAGCTTAGCTTGGATTCTGGAAAGCTTCAAGGGACATCGTGCAGGAGACACAACACTAACGACCCAAAGACGTCCTCAAGAGAAAAAAAACTACAAGAAACATTTTTAATTGCAACCCTTTCCTTTCAGTTAGCTTCCCTGCATTTGAAAGTCATCAGGAATTCAGGGCAAACCTAAGAAAGCTGGTGTTCCAAAGCAGTCTGAGCTTCAGGTGCAAGCAGGACTGGTGCAGTGTGGCAGCTACTGCCAACCTCTCCACACATTTTATTTACCCCCAAGTCCTTTTTCAGACCCTTGAAAGCCTCCGTGGTTGTACTACAAGGCATAGCATCCCTAGGGAGAAAGGACAGGGCAAGACCCTTCATCAGGACCTGTGTGACAGAACAAAGAGTAATGGGCTCAGATTGAAAGAGGGGAAATTTTGGTGAGATATATGGAAGGAATTCTTCCCTGGGAGGGTGGGGAGGCCCTGGCACAGGTTGTCCAGAGAAGCTGTGGCTGCCCCATCTCTGGAAGTGTCCAAGGCCAGGTTGGACGGGGCTTGGAGCGACCTGGGCTGGTGGAAGGTGTCCCTGCCCATGGCAGGGGGTGGGATGAGATGGGCTTTAAGGTCCCTTCCCACCCAAGCCATTCTGGGATTCCAAGTGTGCAAGGCTCCTGCTGGGCTGTGAAGGAGAGCCCCCAGCCCCATCACCATGACAGTTGGATGCCCTCAAGCTGCACACAAAAATAGAGTTAATCACTGCCTCACACAAAGCACCTTCACAGGGCGGGTGGAGAGACAGCGAGGAACAACTGCATTCCTCTTTAATGAGGATAAAGAACAAAATGAAGTCAATTAAGTCTGCTGCTGGTGACATTTGTCTAAGTACACTAAAATTGGTATAAGCTAAAGCAAGACAAGTTGTTTGAACTCCGTGGGCAGGATTATTTCTCTCTCCCTCCCCTCCTCAAAATTAGTTTTTCATGATGCATTTAAATTTTTTTTTCCCCCTCCGTTTCTGAGAGGTTCAAGGGACATGTGGGACAGATTCGACTCAACAGTTTGTAAACAGCT
This sequence comes from Lophotriccus pileatus, assembly GCA_035583135.1. Lineage (NCBI taxonomy): Eukaryota > Metazoa > Chordata > Aves > Passeriformes > Tyrannidae > Lophotriccus > Lophotriccus pileatus. Next base: position 5,715,130 of record JAWWES010000002.1, read on the forward strand.
GACGTGGGAGGGAGAGGGCACTCGAGTTATTGGAATTGTTTTCATTCAAAAAATTTTGTAAATTAATTCCTCCCCCAACTGCCTGCTATAAACACCACCAAGCCGTGTTCCTCCTCTTCAAACGGCTCACGCAGACAGATGTGCCTTCTGTTCTCTCACAAACATCAAGGCTGCCTCACTCGCTGTGCAAATGTCAAGGTGCTAATTAGTTGTAACGGGATCAGCCGAGGACAGGGAACACGACAGCAGCCGCACAGAAGCCAGAGGAGGAGTCGCTGCTGGGGCTGGAACGGCTCCTCCACAGCCTCTGGGAAGAGGGATGGGGAACACTGCAGTGACCAAGGGTCGTGAGCCACCGGCAGCAGCAGGAGGAGGAACACAGGGCTGATGATCCCTTCCTCACACGTGCTGGATGCCCGGCAGCCGAGGGGAGCTCACACAGGGATAGGCACCTGTAAGCAGGGACGAGGGAGGTGGATGTCCTGTCAGGGGGTCCCTCCCACCCCAGGAAATTGTACTGTTCCACATCTGGCACGCAGCCGTGCCACTGAGTTTGTAATCGCTTATTTTTACCATAAACACCAGCCCCTTGTTCTCCGGGGACCAACAAATGAGAGGTTTCCTCCTCTCACTCAGAGAAGCCAGAGAGTTGTGACATCCATCACAGGCCCATCCATACTTTACCATTTCCATTCCTCCCTTTTACCACACTGTAATATTTTAAGCCTCAGGACAGAGCTGTCACTTTGTTTAGATGGTACCTGTTGACCATTTAATTACCTAGTAATTACCATATAGTAATTACATGGTAAAATGCAGTTTCCTTGCAAGTGAACGTTCCTCTCTTCCTGCCTGATGCTACATTCCATGGGGCAGCTCCTTCCGGCTCTGCCACACGTGACTAGTGATTTATTACAGCCTATAATTATCCTGCTGTTATCCTCCAGGTGTTTACCTGGAGTACCTCAAATTACCACCCAGGAAACCAGCAAAGGCAGAGGGGACACCAGGAAGGTGCCCAACCTTGGAGCCACAACCCCACGTACTGGCACCTGCCACAGATTTCCACCCTGTTGTAGCTGCAAAGGAACGGCAGGAGCTCAGCTCAGGCACAGCCTCCTACCTTCCACATCTGTGCTCTCAACCAGCCAACCCCGAGAGCTGGTTCTTCATCTGGCAAAGAATTATCAGCCACATCATGGTTCCTTTCCACCAGGCATCACAGATCTCCTTTCCCAGACTGCTGGGAGTGAAAAGTAATTAAATGTTATTTCTCACTAGTTATTGCTTCCCCTGCCTCTGTGAGCAGCTGTCTCCTGGCTCTTGCTGGAAGCAGCATCCCTGGGTTGCCCTTTCTGCTCTTCAGCAAGCTGATTTTCCCAAGGACTCCCTCCTGCACTTCCCTGCAGGAAACAACAGAAAGCTGTGCCTCCTCCACTGACTCATAATCCTTTACTCAAACATACAGATTATTTAAACATAAGCAGGGATTTCATGCTGGGTTTTGGAACACAAGGGACTGCAGAGTATTGAATTCCACCATTTTACCTTCAGCGTGTGGAGTCCCAACACCCCGAGGTGGCAGCGGGGTGCTGAGCACGGGAGGAGCCATCGCCGTCCCAGCCCGGGGACGGAGCTCGGCACCTTCTACCCAGGGGGAAACACCGGAGCCAGCACTGCCCAGCTCCTGGGAGCAAAGCAGAGAGCATCCAGAAGGTCCTTCCACTGCTGATAATGCTATCCCATCTTTCCCAAGGAGCTATTTCCACTCCTATCAGCCTAAAAGTCCCAACAGGACTCTTTACCTCTTGCTCACGTAGCTCCAGCAGCATTAACAACCCTCGTCAACACCTCAGCTCTCCTATGACCTTCACTGGCTACAGATCCCTGCTCTGACATCCGACACTTCCAAGTACTCCCCAAACTCCTGCTACCATCCCGCCCTTCCTTTTAAACCTCTTGTTCTTAATTGGGCACTCGATTACAGCCTGGGTCAGTAATGAGGCACCTCGTTAACCCCTTCCAGGCAGGAACGGGGTTTGATATGTTCATCCTTCTGGTTGGGGTGAAAGTCTCATTTAAATCCATCTTTTTTTTCCATCCATAGTGGAGCGATGGGATGGTGTTCTGGCAGCTATTGGTGGCTCCAGGGTCATCAGGCATGATGGGTTGGGGGTGCAGGACGTCATGGAGTGCCCTGCTCCCCAAAACAGGGGGATGCCATCCCTGTGTATGGAAATTGCTCCACGTGTTGTGGTGCTGGGGGTGACCATGACGGTGGGAGGGGGTCACACGTGGCTCCCCAAACCACAGTGTGCCCCCATGTGCCCCTGTCTCCACACACAGGGATGACAGCGCAGCCCTGCCAGCGTGTGTGTGCACCTGGGAGCCAAAATAATGAAGCTGTGTGGGAGGGAGGCTGGCTCTGACTCACCCACTGCTCCGAAATACCCTTTCCTCCGGAGGAATCAGCTTTTCCTCAGCTCCAGAAAGAGCTTTGAGGGGGTGTCCTGTCCCACCCCCTCCCCCCCCCCCCGCCCTGCCTGCAGCGTCTTGCTGGTGGTGTGGCAGGTGATAAGATCCCGTGTGCCCCGTGGTGTGGCAGGATTTTAAAGTGAAAAGAAGGGAGAAGCATCGGGGGATGTACATCTCATCATCAGACTCATCCCAAAGCTATTCTGCTCGAGCACCATCCTCTTCATTCCCTGTGACCTTCTCCCATTTTCTTTATGGAAAGGTCTTCACATAATGAGGCGTGAAAACACTTAGTAAAAGGTCTCCTCTAATGTGCTGTCAGTCCTTTTTTCGATTTCTTCCTTCCTTTGATTCCACCCAGTTAGCCTGTCACAGAGAAGCTGTATTTCTCCTTCGAAACCAGAGGCAGTGTTTATTGTTGACTCTGTGCTTGCTACCTGTATTTTCTCTGTTGGGTTTTTCCTCCCTACCACCACCACCATCCCCGGCATCTTCAGTGGCTCCGTGTGATGGTTCCGCAGCTCAATCACTGATCGGTGACTCCGAAAGTTGACATCGTGCTCAAAGAAACCACCCCCCAGCACATCCCTCCATCCGTCCCCACACGCCCTCACTTCTGGCACCACAGCACACCAGCCATCCTATAATACGGTCATTTTCACCCAACTTCAAACCCAGCATCTTTATTAGCAGGTGCTAAATTGCCGCTCCAGCTGCTGAATGGTAACAATTAACTCAATTAACATCTAAACAGATGCAATTTCGGAGGAAACGAACAACATTAATAACAACCAAAAGGGGGAAAAGGCTGCAATTACAAATGTGGAAAAAATCCTGCACAGCTCCAGACAGGTGTATGCTGTTCCCAGTGTCCCCTGGAGAGCTGTCAGAGCGCTGCCCTCTCCGAGTGCTGCCAGTACGTGCAGCTCATAATATCCATCGTTCTTCCCGCTACGGCTGGGGCTGGATCTGCCAGGGATGTGGCATAGCTTGGCCCTGCACAAAGGGTTTGGGGCTTTGGGGTTTGCTTTGTCATCCTGAGACCCCCCACACGCTGGAATTGCAGAGGGAACCAGACCCTTCCAGCAAAAGCGGGGCTTTGCTAAAGCAGCTCAGCGGACCACGTTGCAAGTGGTGTGCTTGGAAAAATGGGGAGAGCTTAAAATGATGTTTTATTGCATCCTCCCCGCTCCTGGCTGTCCGTAGGATGCAGTCAGGAGGCGCTGGACATGTTGTGTGATGCACTGAACCACAACACACTGTCAGTGAACAGCCACACTCCGCAGTTTGCAACCCCAACACTCCCAGGGGCTCCGGCTCTTCCCTATCTGCTCCATCCCATGGCCCCAGGGAGAACATCCCCAGAGCACTACAGACACACAGATACAGGGCCACCTAAACTCATCCAAGCACCAGCTCCGTCCTGGGGAGTCACAGCCTCTCCTGTAGAGAAGGGGTTTATTGAAGGAACCACACAGAAGCTGCGAAACCAAATGAAAACCGATTTCTGCTCCAGCTTGGTGACCTTTGTTTCCCAGGAGTGACCTCCAGCCCGGGCTCCCTGTAGGACACAGGGACATCTAATGGCAGAAGAACAACACTGCGAAAATCATGTCATCACCAGCAAAAAATTTTGGTGCAAAATGCAAATTCCCAGCCTGAGCCCTGGCCATGACCTTCCTCGTGCCCTTCCAGTTCATAGTTCTTGGGAATGTTTGCAGGATGAGGTGTTGCTGCCCCAAATGTTCATGGAAAGGAAGATTTACTTCTTCCAAAATGCCTTTAGTTTTGTATCCACAGGAACTCCCTGCCACCCCAGGTTTTCACACTGCCCTCCTGGTGTACTTCAGTTATCATGAAGCAGCTTTCATGGAACTACAGAATCCCAGACTGGACTGGGTTGGAAGGGACTTAAAGCCCATCTCATTCCACAGGCAGGGACACCTTCCACTAGCCCAGGTTGCTCCAAGCCCCATCCAACCCGGCCTTGGACACTTCCAGGGATGGGGCAGCCA
>JAWWES010000002.1:5719719-5783644 GCA_035583135.1 Lophotriccus pileatus
AAAGAAAAGAAAAGAAAAGAAAAGAAAAGAAAAGAAAAGAAAAGAAAAGAAAAGAAAAGAAAAGAAAAGAAAAGAAACCAAAGAAAAAAATCCCAGAACCACGTATTACCATGAGCCATTGCTGCAAAATGTGGGTGTTCAGCACCTGGCAGCCTATTTTCCAAGGCTGTACAGCAGCACAGGGCAGGGTTGGCTCCAGAGCCACTTGAAGAGAAGTGTCAGGACCAGGCTGCTCTGAAAAACAGGGAGAAGAGAAAGGAGAAAATGCCGAGGAAGAATGGCAGGGCGTCTAACACTTTGCATCTAATGCCTCCACATGGCTGCAAGTGCCGTGGCAATTTGGCCCCACTAACAGGGATGGAGGGATGTTGGTAACATATTGCTTCCTTGTCAAATGTCTCACTGGTTTTGCAGCCAAGTCTCCTGCCAGCGAGGCCGCAGCAGCGCCTCTCCTCTACTTTCATATGCAAAGAGGTTGTTAACTCAATTGCCAATAAAATCCTAGTGGGTGGAGAGGAGGACATCTGCCTGTCTAGTCCTGCATTTGCCAACGTGGTTCTTTTATTCCTCCAGAAGCCGCGAGCTCCTACTCGAGCTGGTATTTTGACAAGCATTTCTGTTTTCTTGACACAATGGGCAAAGTGGGCACAGATCTTGTGTGCCACTCGTAATATGTTTTCGGTGCCGTGATTTGCATCCTCTTCCCGGAGGCACGCCTGGCACGGCGTGGAGCGGAGTGAGCAGCTTGGACAGTGGGTTTGGTCTGACATGCGAATGTGCCGCTTAATTATGTGTGACTGCGTTAGGAGAGTGTGAGGAGGAGGAGGCCTCGCAGGCGGTGAAGCTCTGAGGGGTCCAGGCTGGGGGCTGGGGGTGTGGGAAGAGGCTTTGGAGGAGGGATAATACTGAGGGAAAGGAGGTGTCGTTGGGAATCACATGGAGCGGCGATGACCGTTCGTTGTTAATGGCACAACTTTTGGCTGCTGTAGCCCCAGGGGCCCAACTGAGCAACCCTGCAGCCCCTTGAGGAGGCTCTTCCAGGGCAAAGGGGGCTAGTGGGGAATCTGTGCTCTTGGCACAGCCGCAAATCCGCCCTCAAGTGAAATGGCAGCTGAAAATGGAAGCTACCAAGCTATTAGAGGTGGCAGCCCTGTCACCAGGAGTGGGGCAGCTGGACTTCACCCCACAGGACTCCTGGCCAGAGAACGTGATCAGTCCCAGTCCCTTCCAGGCCTGAATTTTGGGTAATCTCTGCTTTCACAGCTGAGGATGAGCACCTTTGTAAGGGTGTGATGTGGCTGTACCTGCAGGAGGAGGCCGAGCAGCCGGAGGGGTTTCTGCGGGAAAGGTTTAGGCACACCAGACTGTGCAGATGGCCAGAGCCAGAATCTCTCAGGTATCACACAGGGCACAGTCAGCTCTCCTCAATTCTCATCCACGCCCCGTGTGCCAACACTGCTGCCAAGCCTCATAAATCATCCATCAGCAATCCGAGCACATCTCGGCAGAGGGTGTGGGAGGCTGGTCCAACTGCACGGGCCGATGGCTGCCCAAGGGCACGGCCAGCACTGCTGCTCTGCCCTCAGCCCCAAAACCAGAGCCCCCCCTCGGCACAGCCACACAGCTAAAGGACAGCTAATTTCATGCCTTATAAACCAGATTCCCTTCAGCACAAAAATATAACAGAGAACTTTCTTATCTCTCTGGGGAATGTCTTGAGACTCAAGCTGGTTTATTATCTGGGTTAGTTTGACATCTGAGAGGAGAAGATTGTGATCTGGAATCTGGAATGGAAAGGGGGTTACTCAGTGTCATTTCTTCCATTCATAAATAAATGACCAAGAAGAGATACATGTCACTCTGTTTTCATTTACTGGGTAGGAAGTTCATCTTGAGACAAAAGATCAGGAGTTTATTGTCTTATTAAATATCTGGAGGCTGTTAATAAGGTGCTGTGTTACTTTGACCATCTTACCATTCTCTAATTTGATTATCCAGTCGTTCTGGTTCCTAATTGATAATTAATTTGAATAACGTGCAAAGAATTGAATGATGGAAGAGAGACAGGGAAACAGATGGTTGGTCTATGCAGATAGAAAACATTTAACAGGGGAGAAAAGTATCGCATTTGGAGCATAACAATATACTTTGTTCATCTCTAGGAAAAGACCACGGCATATGTTGTGTCTCATGTCTTCAAACCTGTGCCCTGGTAAGAGAGAGGAAGGGAAAGATATTGAGACTGCGGCACAAAAAGGTGGATGGCAAAACATGTGAGGACTCAGGAGCTGGCAGATATGGAATCTGGCATCATCTTCACTGGAAAAGAGGGATCCAGGCCATGTCATTTGTTGGAGGTTGTGTTGGTGTGGACCATCTTAAATTCAAGTTTTCCTTTAACATGCAAAACAGTTGAAGGCAGAGAGATATGAAGCTGCAACATAAGGGGGCTCTAAGGGTTGTTTTGAAGAGATCTGTATATTTTATGGTCTCGGATTAATTCCTTGCCCCCGAGTACATTACAGAGAAGATCTGACTGCAGGAACCTGAGCACAGGGATAACAGCACAGGAATGCCACAGCTCTTCTTCCCCCCTGGCACCACCACTCACTGCCCCTCCCAGCTCCTTATTGCCATCTTCACAAATTCCACCAACCAACAGACCCTTGGGTGAGATGTGGGTACCAGAGTGTCTGCAGAGACACCAATCCCTGCCAAGGCATGTGCTCAGGAGTTGATTCCCGCTGCGAGCCATGGGCAACTGCTCCAGGCTGCTCCCGCCAGCATCACGCTGACTTTCTTCCTTCCCTGAGCCACATTTCAGGCTCCTGATCATGTATTTTTTTAAACCATGGCCTCTGGCTGCAGAGCTCTTCCTTCTGGTGTTTCTGGCCATCACTCGGCTGAGTCTTCTACAACTCTGAGTTTTGTGGAAGCATCTTTTCCTGGAATCTACACTCTTTTTTTTTTTTTTTAAGGCATGTTGCTTAAATGCCTTCATTTCTCTTTCAAGGACAGACTTACTTATACTTATAGAGACAGAAGAAGACAGAGTTATGACTGAAAGTAATTCTGGCTCTGACTCCGGGAGTGTAATAGGAACAAACAAGCAATATATTTTCACCCACACACCCCCAGATGTCAGAGGCCCAAAGCCTTTACATCACTGGAAAGATGAATCAGTAGCCCACAAACACATTTGTTTTATTCCACGGCCAGTGCCACACTGGTTTTGGATGGGAAAGCAGCAAAGGACTCTGCAGACACTGCTTTTTCCTTCCTTCATCTGAGATAAATCATGTCTTGCATGTGGAGGATGAGCAGGAGAACTTATCTTTCGTCCAAACCAGTGTCCAACACTTGGTGTTTATGAGCTAGGATTTCAAAAGCAGTTGAGCTGAGGTGAGCAGGATGGCCAGGGGATGCCCAAGGTCAGACATCAAGCACAATCAGTTTTTATAGGGCCTACAAAAATTATTCCTTCTATTTTTTTCCAGCTTTCCAAACCCTCCAGTGGAGTAAGGAACCAAAAAAAAAAAAAAAGTGATTAAAAAGACTTTCATCAATTCAAATGGATTGCAATGGTTTTTAAAAGAGTTAAATTTGCAGCCTGAACTACTTGGCAGAATCTCTGAAATCATTATTCTTTTATTCATAGCAGTAATAAATAATAATAAACCTAAACATCCCAATGGTCCCCACACCTCCTGCATCTCCCTAGCTGCAGATCTCAAACATGAATAATAATTACATCTTATCAAATCAGCCTGTGATTAGAGACAACAGAAAGACATTTCGTATTGTTAACTTCCTTGCACAAGAGAGGGGAAAAAAAAAATCAGGTCATGGGGGTATTAAAAATTTATATCATAGCATTTGACTTGACTCATCTCTTAAAAAGGAAAAAAAAGCCAGCATGTATTATGTATTTAGGCAATTCCTTTTAAACCCTTTCCCGAATGAGCACAAGATAGGCCAGTAACTTGATAGATGGATGGCTCCATCCAGCCCCGGTGCATATTTTATAGCCACGTGCACGTGCAGGCACTTAACGTGCACTCACACCTATATAAAAACCCATATACATAGAGACAGAGGTATAAATCTATTTATATCCCTTAGCTGAAGGCAGATGCGGAGCTAACGTTGAAAACCCTCTTGGCAGATATCATCTCACTGAAATCTGGCAGCTTCAGAAGAGCCACTTTTTTGCCAGTTTTTCTGTCGAGTCGCAGCAACCTCGGCAGAGCCTGCTTCATCAGCTGCACTTATTGCTGCTTGTGTTTGCTGCTTGGGTTGTTTGTTTCTTTTTCCTTTGGTCATTTTTCTGGCTTTCCTGGTCCAAAAAAACCAAAAACCAAAAAACAAAACCTCGACAAGGGAAAAAGCAAGTCCTTGGTGCCTGTGTGGCGGTTGGAGCACAGATGACCAGGATAAATCAAGTCAAGCGAGAGGTTGAATATTCAACTCCTCGCTCAGGAGATTAGGAGAGGAAACCAGCTCTTGCTTGGATGGTTTTCAGGCCCCACATTGCGCCCTGTTCACTCGCTGGGGCTGCAGATTTGCTCCAGGAGCTCTGGCAGCACAGGCAAAGCAGCGCGTTCCACACTGGGGGGTTTTGTGCGCACGGCATGTGTGTGAATACGCACCAGCCCTCTGACAAGAGGGTTTCCCTCAGATGAGGGCTGCCCAGAAAACAAGGGAAGGCTGCTTGTACCAGCTCAGCATAAAACCCAGGGACCACAGTCACTGGCCTCCAGAGGTGGCTCCGCTGCAGACATGGGGTGGGCAGGGGAGCCCTGCAGAGCTGATGTCCCTGTGGGCAGGTCCCATCCCATCCCATCCCATCCCATCTCATCCCTTCCCATGATAGGCCATGTCATCCTATCGCATCCTTCCCATCCCATCTCCTGCCCTCCCAAAGATGTGCTCAGTCACATGCCCAGTTCAAGGGGAAAAGGCACAATTTCAGTTCCAAGGCTGCCTTGATCCCAGTGCCTGCTACTGTCCACAGAAAAAGATGTCTCCAAAGCTCTCTGGTTGCCTCCTGACTCCTTAAATCCTTGCTTAGGATTTTCTCTAACCTATTATAACAGTTACAGAACCCAACTAGAATTCTCACACTACTCAGAAAAATCCTTCCATGTGTTTCCATGCAAAAATCCCTCTTTATAAGAGACGTAGTTCCACGTCCAAGGGACACATCTTTCCAAAATGCTGCTGGAAACCTTAGGAAGGCCAAGCCCGCAGCAAACACCTCTGTGCACATGCCCTGGCATCAGCCTGCTCTTTTCGGGAGAGGTCAGCACATTTCCATGGATGTGTTAATAGAGCAGCGCCAAAATCTCCTCTAAGATGTTTTGAAAGCTTAAAAAAAAAAAAAAAAAAAAAAAAAAAAAAAGCCCAAACCCTCAAATTTTTTTTTTTCAACATCTGCAGTCAATGAAAGGGGAGATGCAAATCTGCTGTCATTTGCATGCAAATTTTTTTTCCATCAAATCAGTGACAGAATGCACAATAAACATGCTTTAAATTGAAATATTCCACGTTCACTTCCTCCTAGCCTTGCCTGCAGCTGGGATCCAATTTTCATGCACAGCTCCACACAGGTGACCGTCCTCCAGCGGCTCTGAAGCCAGGAAGAGTGTGGGAAAGATAGAATTACAGAAGCAAAGTAATTGCAACCAGCTCATGACTCAAAACCCAGCTGTCATGAGAGAGAGTAAAGATGAAGGTTCTTCAGAAATAAAAGCTGTTGAAAGAGTCTGTATCTGCCTCAAAGCCTGAAGCATCCTTTATGATAATCACTAACATTTTGATCACAGGGAAATATGATAATCGGTCGCCCTGGAGTCCACACAATCAGGAATAATAGCAAATATCTCTGTAAGGGTTGTTTGCTACAGGCTTTAAACAGCTCACCCAAGGTACAACCACACTGCAAGGGAGGGCAGTGCCCAGAGATCAGGGCTGGGGATGTGCAGAACAGGGGTTTGCTGGGGCCATGTGGGAAGTACAGCAGAGCTGGGAACTGAGCAGTGTTCCCCCAGCTCCTGCAGTCACACTTCTGTATCCCATTGCCAGCCCAGTTTGCAGCTCCAGTCCCATCCATCCTCATCCCCTTGCTCATCCATCCCCAGTCTCATCCTCATCTTCATCTCCATCCCCATCCCTAAACCTATCTCTGTTCTCATCTCCATCCCCTTGCCTATCCCTGGCCCCATTCCTATCTCCATCCCCATCTCCATCCCCATCTCCATCCCCATCTCCATCCCCATCTCCCTCCCCATCTCCATCTCCATCTCCGTCTCCATCTCCATCTCCATCTCCATCCCCATCCCCATCCCCATCCCCATCCCCATCCCCATCCCCAACCCCATTCCCTATCCATCCCTATCCCTGTCCTCCTCCTCACCTTCATATCCATCCCCATCCCCATCCAGGGTCAGACTGGATCTCAGGAGAAGGTTCTTCCCCCAGAGGGTGGTTGGCACTGAACAGGCTCCCCAGGGCAGTGGGCACAGCCCCAAGGCTGCCAGAGCTCCAGGAGGGTTTGGATGATCCTCTGGAGCACAGGGTGGGACTCTTGGGGATGGACCTGTGCAGGGCTGAGGGTTGGACTGGATGGTCCTTGTGGGTCCCTTCCAACTCAGCACATTCTGGGGTTCTGGAATTCTGGGATAGGTGGGCACCCAGAGAGGCTTTAAAGGCACTTAGGCTGGTTCCTGAGATCTCCCTGGGAGTTCAGCACTGAGCCCACCTGCCTTTTAGAAATTAAATGCCTTTTAAAATCGAGCCTCAGGTGCTTCTGGACTCCTTTTGAAACCCCAGGTCTCCCAGGACACAGGTGAGCGAGAGCTGCACACACCTTCCCTCCTCACTCATCATGGAATCATTGCATGGTTTGGGCAAGAAGGGACCTTGAAGATTATCCTGTTCTAACCTTATCTTGTTCTAACCCACTCCTGTGGGCAGGGACATCTTCAACTAGACCAGGTTGCTCAGAGCCCTGCCCAGCCTTGAAACCTGGCCTCCCTTCTGCACATGGCAAAGCCTTCGAGCCTGGGCAAGCAGGGAGGGCACATGCTGGGAAATTCTCCCCAAAAGGCCGCTGTTTTGCCCACTTGTTGCACCACTGCACATGGATTTCATGGGGAGCTTCTCCAGACTGCCAGAGTCACTGAGAAAAAAGCACCAGAAAAGAAAAGGGTCCCAGATTTATCTGTTTCTTATTTTGATGTAAAACTCTCCACAGAGCCCAAGAAGGAATGTCAAGGATAGGGCAGGGAGGTGTGAGGGACCATCACCAGCCCACATGTGAGCGCGGACAAGTGTATGTGTGTCTGGGCTCTCCCGTGGCTCCCTGAGACGGAACACCATTTGCATTTGCTTTCCAAAGCCATTTAAAATACAGAATTGCTGAGCTGCCTCTTTTCTCGTTTTTCTTTCTGCTCCCAAAAAGTTAAAAAACCTATTTGAGGCCACCTTATGTAGCAGGTGAGGGGATAATTGGCAATGCCTTAGTAGAGCTGACATGTCCACAGATGCAGCGAGGAGTGGCAGGAACATCTCAGAGACACACAGAAACTTAATAAATGTTGGGGACAAATCTAATAATGGCTTTGCTGCCTCAACAGCTCTTCAGCTGATAGAGCTAGACACATTCTCCCAGTGTTTTCTCTGTTCTTTAACCCTGTAGGGGCTCAGGACCTGCAGCAGTGCCCTGCAAGCTCCCATCAAACACCCATGGTCTGATGTTCCCTGAGTCAGCAGCACATCTGCCCAGGATCTTCTTGGCAAACCTTGTCAGCTGCCTCTGGAAAAGCCCAGGCTGCAGGTCAGCCAGCAAATGTTTCCTCCCTGCCTTGTGTGCCCAGAGGCTGGAAAAAATGCTATTTGTGGCAATCTCCCACTTTTCCATTAAAAATAAAGCTGGAAAGCAGCTCAGGGCTTCCTGGAAGATGAATGGGAAAGAGATGGCATCCAGAATTTAGAGGTAAGCAGGCAATGCCCATCTGGTGCTTCGCTTTTTTATCCATTTCCCCTCACATTTGTTGGGCAAGAGCCTTCAAGGATGATATCCAGCACCTGCCTGCAATGACACCTCCCCATCACAAGCCAAACCCTTGCTCCGGAGAAGACGTGCCGGCACGGGCAGTTATTCCAGATGAGGCACAATAAAAGCAATCCCAGCTATATTTCCTCATCACAGGCAGGTTTTCCTGCCCTTTGGCCTCCCATGGAGTTTGCATTTTATGGTAAAGCTTTTAAAAAACGGTTGCACAACCTCAAGCACCAGCCCGTGGCTGGTTTGGGGATGGCGTGACCGGTTATCCGAATAAAGGCTGTGGAAAATTCCTTGATGGGGCTGGCTGAGGAGTTGGGCAGCCTTTCCCACCACTGATGGAAGCACCCTCCACCACGGACTTGTGGCCACCAGCAGTGATATTTTGGCCAGGAGGGAGCTATGGTCCGACCTGTACTCGGTGCAGGCAGCGTGGTGCTGAGCCAAGCTCATCGTGGTGTGCTTTCATGGAATCCTGGAATCATTAATTTTGGAAAAGGCCTCCAAGATCATCGAATCCAACCATTAACCCAGCACCACCGTGGTCTCCACAAAACCATGTCCCCAAGCGCCACATCCACTCATTTCCTGGACACTTCCAGGGATGGTGACTCCCCCACTGCCCTGGACAGCCCCTTGCAATGGCCTTTCTTTCACTGAAGAAATCTTTCCCGATATCTAACCTGAACCTCTCCTGGCCGTTTGCCCCTTGTCCTCTCCTTTGTTCTCTGGAAGAAGAGGCCGACCCCCACCTGGCTCCACCCTCCTTTTAGGAGGTCCTTGTCCAAAGTGAGCACCATGCCAGAGGTGATGTGAGCTGCTGGTCCCAGAATGAGGCTGAAAACCATGAGTTCTCCTAAACAGTGGGTTTGTGGAGGCCTCAGCTGCAGCATGAGGGCTGGTGGGGCACTGCTAGGGAGAAAAGTATGGGATGCTTCAGCAGGGGAATGAGTGATGGAGCTCACACCAGGAAGTCGTGCTCTCATGCACACGGTGGGATTCCGGAGTGTCCTGTGCAGGGCCAGGAGCTGGACTCAGCGATGGACTGCTTGTGAGTCCAGCTCAGGATACTCCATGATTCTAGGTCCTGCCTGATCCCTGCCTGCATCCCCCACGGACAGTAGGGAAGAGGGGAAGCCCAGTGTGGAGAAATCCAAGCAGCTGGAGCAGAGGAAAAAAAGTCATCTGCCCTTTTCCAGGAAAGCACTTTGCAACCTGATTGCTCTTGTATTTGTTTATTAAACAAAGGTTTGGGGAGGAAACTCCTTGCTGCGGTGACAGACCGTGTTTCCAAGGTTATCCCAGAGCACAAAGAAAGGCAACAGTCATTTTTCATCCCAGTAATTAGAGAAAGCTTTTTAGCAAATTAGTGCTAAGCAACATTTACATACAGTAATATGGTCCTAACCAAATGAAGGGCTGCCTCTCTCCCTGCCTTGCAGCGGGAGGGACTGTGCTCACAGCACCATTCCCAGGGAATTTGAACACCCCATCCAAAGGCAGCCCAAACCCAGCCATAAGATGTCTATCAGGAACATCGTGTTTCTTGAATTTGCTTTCTCTGCTGCTTGTTGTGTCTCAGAGTCTCTTCCCAGAGGTAGATTTAAGAACAACATCCCTCCACCGCTCAGGTTTCTTTGGGTTTGCTCATCACCGACAGCAATGCAAATCCCAGGCCGGGATGCCTGGCAGGGATTGAGAATGGGGTGGACACAAAGCATTCCCAGGTTCCCCAAACCACCACTGATGAAATGCTCCATGTCCCTTCCCCTCCCTCCCCCCCGCCACGCCGAAAAACAACCCCAAGCCCAGCCACTCCCAGCTCCTCCACAGCCATTTCCAGGTTCCCAGACTTAACAGTCAAAGGCTGCAGACACATTTATTATCTTTTTTTGTGGTGCCATCTGGCATTTGTGTATCAGAAGATTATATCTATGTCAAACAGGGGGAAAAATATCTCTCCCTGTAACAGTTGTAGAAGCAAGGGGGAGAAGAAATACATTTAAAAAAAAAATCCTGTGGACCATATGGAAGGTTTTTTCTGAAGTGATCTATCTTGAGCAGTTAGGAGGTGTCATAGCCAATATGCAGATCCTGGGCTGGCTGGGAGTGCTGGGACAGGAGCAGGGTGGCAGCGTCAGGGTACCTGAGTCACCAACACTGTGACTGCCTGAAATAGCCTGTGAACATGAAATATCCCCCTTTGCTCTCCCAAAATGGGGGAAGAAGAGAAAGTAAGAGGAGAGGGAACAAAGCAAGGCAGTTTGCAGCACGTTAGGTGAATCAGAGCAGTGGACTTTCTTTGCCTTTCGGGGTTTTATCACCGCACGTCTTGCGAAAGCAATAGGTGTGAACCCGCCGTGGAGCCCGGCCAGGTTTGCAGTGCTCGCTCGGTGCCTCCCGACGCCGGGGATGGTGGAAAATTACCGGCTTCTCCTCCCAGCGCTGCCACACGAGCCCTGTCAGGGTGAAGGAATCAACCGCTGGCACGACCCGGGAAGCACCGAACGGAGACAGCGTTGCCACCACATCCTGGGGAGAAGGAGGTGGTGAGTGTGGTGTGCTCACGGTGCCCTCGCCTCGCCAGGGCATGGGACCTCCCTGCCTGGTAAGGCGGCTCCACGGGCACCTCCTCAGCCAGAGCATCCCCTGCGACATCCTCCGGCTGCTGACCGGGACCACTGGGAGGTCACGGGGAGAAGCACAGCCAGCACCGTCCACGCGAAAGCCTCGGTGGGAAGGTGGAAATGCCAGCCTGGGACGTGCAGGTCCTCCTTTCCCACCCCATGGCTTGCAGCCTCTCTGCGAGTAGGGGAGCTGCTGCGGCAGCTTTGGAGAAAGCCTTGCCCCTCTTCCTGTTGGCAAGAGGGCACCGGTCTCCAGCCTGGTGCTGGGCTGGGAAAGCAGCTCCCACCACGCCCTGGCAAAGCAAACGGGCTCAGGCCAACGCCACACAGGCAGCCCAGCCCCATCCTGCTGGGATATAGGGAAAACAAAAAAAATACCACAAAATCAAACAGCGTCACTGCCCGGGGCAGAGCCAGTCAGCTTCCCCCACTCTTCTCTGCAAGGCTCCTTGCCTCCTCTGTTCTCTTCCTCTTTCACCATCGCTGCTCTTGTGAGTGAGAGGACCAGAGGTGCTCTGGGAACCAGTTTAGTCCGGTATTTGTTCTTTACCCAGCCCCCCAAAAACTTCCTCCGGGTTTTACCAGTGTCAATCAGAGACATTCCCCCCTTGCCCCGTCCTCTGCTGATTCCCCCTGGCCGGGGCAGATGTTTGCTGGTGGTGGGAGGGAGTCAAACCCCAGCTGCTCTCTACACTTCCTGCTGTGGAAGTTTATGCCACGGAGTTATTTTTACCAGGAAATCCAGCTGTGGTCAGCGCTCTTCTGGCAGCTGCCCAGCCCTGGGGATGAGGAGCACCACCACGCATCGCTCCACCACCATCAGCACATGCTGTGCCAACCTCCCTGCCAGGTGCCCCTCCCTGCTCTCCAGCATCCTCCTGACCCCCAGCATCCCCCCCAATAGCACCAGCTGAAAGCATCCCATGCTGCAGGGTCATGCCAGTGGCTGCCCCCAGCAACCTTCTCCCTCCCCATCCTGCAGTTTCCGCTGCAACCATCATCAGTGTCACCTCTGCACTGGGCCATGTGTCATCTCTGCACTGGGCCATGTGCAACCCCAGTGTCATCTCTGCACTGGGCCATGTGCCACTCACAACAGCCTGAGTCACTGGGAAGCCTTCACTAGGGCTTCACTGTGTCACCCTGGATTTCAGGGAGAGGTGGAGAGAGGCCCCATTCTCCCCCAAGGAGGCACCTGGAGACTGTCCCAGGTTCCAAATTCCCCTCTTCAGGGTTCAGGGGCATATTGAAAGCTCTTACTCTTGAGAACAGGACACTCATCCCTGCCTGGATCTCTCTGCAGAATCATCTCTGAATTTCTTCAGAGCCTCTTTGGCTCCCACCATGAAAGTTTCCAACGTTTCCCATCCCCACTTTGCTCTGGCAGCCCCAGACCTGCAGTGAGTCCCCTGCCCTTCTGCACACACTTTCCCATTTTCTCCCCTTGTCCATTTGTTAGAAAAGCCCTCTCCTCTGTAAATCCCACCTGGCTCAAGCTCATCAGGAGATCCTCCATCTCTGCAGGTTTGGGCAGGAGGTCTGCCCACCCCTTCTCGCAGCATCCTTGCTCTTCTTTGGAAACCTCATCCTGCACCCCCAGATTTATGCAGGCTGCAGAAAAGTGGGAAAATCAGCATTCCTTACTGCCCAGCAGGAGCAGTTCAGCTGCCCTCCCTTCCACCACGGAGCTTTTCTGAGCAGAAAAGGCTCCTCCTTGTTCACCACAAGATGCTTCAGGCGGCATCAAATAAAAACTGGTCACCGCCAGAACAATTCCCTGTACAAACACCTGTACAGCCACACCGGGTTTCAGCCCCTGGCTGCTGTCAGGAATCAAACCCCAGGTCTGAGAGTCCCTGCCCTGCAGTGCCGCTGTTCCGCGGAAAAATAAGGGGATGAGAGAAATGGAGAGGCGTGAGGAGACAATGGATGTCAGCTCAGGAACATCTGAGTGGAGAGGGATGAGAGCAGGATGGATGTCAGCTCGGGAACATCTGAGGGGAAATGAGAGCTGGAACTCTACGAGGATCCCAGTTTTTCATCCACTCCCTGTTTCTTTATATTTTATTTCTGTTCCGGGAAAACTTGGGGGGAGAGGGGAGGGAAATGTATCTGAGGCCAAACAAACCATTTTCTTTTGCTAAAAGGAAAAGATTTCATCTCTTCCTCAGTGTTAGAATAATTTCCATTTCAAAAGCAGGCTGTGATTTTGAAATGAAAATCCAGACTGTCCCATCCCCGAAGGCTGAAGTGGGATGTTTTGACAGACCTTCTCTTTTTTTTTTTTTCCACCTCCAGGGCCCTTTTGCCTGGAATCAATATATCCCTGCAGTGAGCTCTACATTTGACAAGCAGCAGCTTTTCACAAGCTAAACATCCCCTTAAATCTTCATCAGCTGAGGACAAGCTGCAGAGGTAGAGTCCTTGTTGAGGTTCCTCTGCCCTTGGATGCAGTTTACTCCATCCTTACTAATTCCTCAAGGATGTCGCCTGGCAATCTACACACTCATTAGCACTTAATGCACAGCAAGAGGAGACAGTACCTATTCCTCCCACCCAGAATAACCCCCTAATGTTTGAAAATAAACGGCAGAAATATGTACTAGCAGGTGTTACCTCTTCAATGTTGTCTTGTTTGTAGCCAGTCACAAGACAACATTCTCATAACACCAGAGGTAAGCAGATGGCCCTTATTAATTTACATCGTAAATATACTCTAATACGTACATTGAAAAGCCGGTTCCGTGGGAGGCAGCTCTACCTGGCTCCCAGGAAACACCATGGCACAAACACTTCACCTGAGATCACAGACAGAGGTCCCGTGTCCCTCCTCTGCTTCCCCACAGAGGATCTGTGCCTTGGGGGAACACGCGCTGTTTCCTACAGCAGCAGCAAAGGAGTACGGAGGAACCAAGGCATTTTGCACCCCCCTTGGACGCCTATTTCCACAGCTGTCAATTGGTTGCCCTAGGCACCAAACTGGAGAAAATTACACCCAAAGTTATTAGAGGCAGCAAGACTGCAGGCAGCATCAACACAGCATATGTCCCAAAGTAAACAGATTGCACAGAACTTCTCTAGCACGCAGAGGGGCCATCAGCACCCACAGCCATTCCCGAGGTGTGGAGCCGACTGTAGGGAGAGGGCCGGGCGGGGGGGAGGAGCTGTTTGTGCCCCTGGCCCACGGGGCAGTGTCCAGAGGAGCGGCTCATGCTGACCCCCCACGCGAGGACAGCGCTCACAGAGGCACACGAGGGACTTTCCTGGCCGGGCCGCGATGGATTCAGGCTTAAATAGCTCAGTCCCCTCCCCTCCCGCCCCTCCCTTGCTCTCTTCTGCCAACAGATGCAATCGAAAGTTGGTGAGTTTTTGATTTTTTTTTTTTTGATTTTTTTTTTTTTTTTTTTTTTTAATTCTGGAAGAGGCACAAATAAATGGGCAGCAAAGGGAACCCAATGCCTCTGTGAAATTTAAGAGGGGTAGCTTTTGGTTGAGGCTGATTCTGAGCTGGGGGAGCACCAGCCCTGCCTTTCTATGGACACTCTGGCTGCAAAACTCAGCCAGTTCTGAGTTTCTTCTCCGTGGAGCAGGTGAAGGAAGGACAGTCCAAGGACTGAAGAGGAGCTTCCAACTCCAACCTGCCAAGAGCATCCAGCCTGCCTGGAAATCAGTCTCCGTGTTGGCTAATGGAGGGGCTGACCCCAAAATCCATCTGCCACCCATCCTCTTTGGAGACCTTGCCACTCAGATCCATACCTGGCTTCAGCCTGGAGAGGTGGGGTCCAGATCCTTCTTCCCTTTGCGTGGCTGGCTTGCAGAATCACAGCAGGATCACAGCAGAAGCGAGGTGGGCACCTCACATACCCTGCTCCACCTTGCTTCTGGACCCCCTTGATGACTCATGGAGCAAAACGCAGGCTCAGGGCATCCCCAAAATGTGGCAGGGGCTCTGCCAGGCCTCGCGGGGCTGTAGCTGTGCCAGGCACTGGAGATGCCTTGGGGAACCCAGAAGTGATGCCTCAGGAAGGGAGAGGGTTCTGGGGGGCCCTGGGGAGCTAGGAGCTGAACCCAGCAGGGAACAGCCCAAGACAATAGATGCCTCTGTTCCAAAAATAGCTGGCAATGTGGCTGCTTTCCAAGGAGGAACCCAAATCTGGAGAGCACACGAGGCAAGCAGCAGCTTGTTGGATGCCAGAGGAGCCGGACAGGCACATTTCAGAGAGTCTAACAGGCACCCTGACAAATAGGTAACGTGGCAACCAGGGGCCTGAACGAGCAGGTGTTGAAACTGCACATCCTGCTGAAAGACACGCCGGGCTTGGAAACCGGTCATGGGAGGCTGGCAGGGAACCCACAGGCTGGCAGGGAGCCCGCCTGGCTCCCGCTCCTCTGGAGCGCTCCAACGCTCCCTTTCCCCAGAGCAGGACAGAGCAGCCAAGCACTGTGAGTCTGGTCCCACCACGACCTCATCGTGTTCCACTCCACTCCCCGCTGCCCTTTGATGGGTTCCTGCAGCGCTTCCAAAAGGGAGGGGTGTGCAATGGTCCGGCTCCCGGAGTTATCCGTCTTATCAGTTTCCCAGGCACTGCACCAGGACCAGTGCCAGGTGGCAGGGTGGCCGTGTATCTGGCAGGGCACCGAGTGCTTGTGGAGCTGCTGCTTATCTCACACGGGCTCTAGGCTGGAGGATGCACAGCTCCTGTGCTGGAAGCTGCATCCTTCCCTCGGGGCTGCAGTGCCAGGGCTGCAATGTGCCTTCGCATTGGGAGGGATCATTGCTTGTGTCCCACGACATCAGGATCACTGGGAGACCAAGGAATAGATGGAGCAAAAGTGCCATCTTGGTGTCTGACTCACTCCAGACACGAGGCTGATATTCTTAAACAGGAGAAAGGAGA
Source organism: Lophotriccus pileatus (assembly GCA_035583135.1). Taxonomy (NCBI): domain Eukaryota; kingdom Metazoa; phylum Chordata; class Aves; order Passeriformes; family Tyrannidae; genus Lophotriccus; species Lophotriccus pileatus. The sequence goes on from JAWWES010000002.1 coordinate 5,735,310, forward strand.
GCACACAAGCTGCCTTACACCGCCACCGTGTTTGAGAGGCTGCCTCTCCCCCTCTCCTCCCAGTCTCTCCATCTCCACCACTCAGTGGGTGTTTGGCCACAACCTCCACTCACACCTGTGACCCTGGGGACATCCCAACAGTCACCACCTGAGCACTGGTCAACACAGTGAGGGGGTTTATTCCAGGCCATGTCCCCAGTGTCACCTGTGTTCAGCAATCGCTGTGCCCACCAAGGATAAAACACCAACCAACGCGCGTCAGGAGGTTGTGGTAAAAGGTACGTGGTATCACCTGATCCCTGCGTGATTGAAAATGCAAGTGCCATCAGACCTGAGAAAGGTGAGTCCCAGACCTGGTGCAGCACCTGCCTGCTGGCCCCCCTCTCCTGCAGCCACCCCAGTGCCCATGATCCACAGGACCTGCATGGTGGGAGAACATCACCCACACTGCAGAGTCTGCACTGGGGAGAGCAAATTCGCTCCAGCTACCAGCTCTGGGTGATAAAACTATCTCCCTTCATCTCCTATTGCCACTTGCTCCACCCTTTCATTGGGTTTGTTTTTTCTGGTTGCACCCAAAGCCTTCGCTCCCCGGGTTGCCCCACGTCACACTGACGTCAGGGAGGCAGCAAGGGGCAGGATAATGGGGCTTCTTTCATAACATGCCTGCCCTGGGGACACTCATTAATCATGATATGCAGATAACAGCGAAGGAGATGGACTGCCAGCAGGCCCAGGGGAGCCCACACTGGTTTTTCCGCACGGCCGCCTTGCCAGTCCAGGAACAGGGCAAACACGTGGAGAAAGGAGGCTGCAAAAGGGCAGGTACCAGGCTGGGGGGGCTCAAGGTGGGTGCACAGGCAGTTTGCAGCAGGGATTTTGGTGCAGCAGGGACCGACAGGGCTTGGAGAGACTGGGCTAGTGGAAGATGTCCCTGCCCATGGCAGAGGGTGGAATGAGATGGGCGTTAAGGTCCCTTCCAACCCAAACCATTCTGGGAATTCTATGGCATTGTTCAGCAGGGTTGCTCCAGTGTTGGCACAGGACTTTCTGCACCCATCCTGGGACAAAAAATTATGGATTTAGCCACAAGCTTCTGAATTCTTATTTATCTATCTCGCTCTGCTGGCTCAGTGCTCGGCTGTGGGTATTTGCATCGAGCATCAGCCCCATCAGGAGCACAACAGAGTCATCCCACACTCCCAGGCTGGACACATCCGTGGCACAGGAACAAGTCTTCAGTTTTTCCATTTCGTTTCCTCTTGACCATCTTTAAAAAAAAATCACTAAAAATACCTTAAAGAGTTCCTCAGCCCTACCTCCTTCTCCTTCATGCCTGCTCCTTGCTGGAAAACAAGAATTACCTTGGCTGCTTGATTTCTCTTGCTCAAGGAGGGTTAGTTGCAATCACTTCTGGCATGGCTTTATGTTAAGTACTGGCCCAAGCCTGCTTTTGGAAAGGCGGCATAAATTTAGGGCTCATTTTGAGCCACAACCCTCATTTTCAGGCTTTGATCCCTCCCTGTGTAATGAAAACCCATTTCTTCTCTTGGGGGAGTCTGTTGTAGACAGAAGAGTCCAGTGTGGTTTGCACATGGAAAAGAATTACTATGAGATGCTTTTCAAAACATTTTTTTTATTGATGTGCTCCCAGTCTCCTGTTTGCTGGTGGGTAATTAAGTCAATTAACAAGCATCTGTTTATTTATTTCCCTCATTTATGGATGTAAGCAGTTTGCAACGAGGGCCTGTTGTATCTTGCCTGCCAATACATGAATATTCAGGCAATCGCTTGACTCTATCTGTGGACCTGCCTCCTCCACCTCCAGGAACCCAGGCGTGAGCTCCAGGGTGGGCAGGGATGGGACAGGCTGTGCCTTGGCTGCGTAGGGCTTGGAGCAACCTGCTCTAGTGGAAGGTGTCCCTGCCCAAGGCCAGGCCTTGGAATGAGGTGAGCTTTGAGGTCCCTTCCAGCCCAAGCCATGCAGTGATACTCTGACTCTAAATTCCATCCTAATCTGTATTTTGGCAAAGCCCCTCAGACACTCTCTAAGCCCTCCTGGGGCTGTTTCTGTGTCCCTCCTGCAGACCAAGGCTTCAGCATCCCTCAGAAAACCAGGCTTTGGTTGCAGGGCAGCCTGTGGAAGCTGGAAAGCAGCACTCACCTGCCCTCAGCCCATGGCAGGTGGTTTAACACATCAGCCCAACCATAGAATCACAGAAGATCCTGAGCTGGAAGGACCCGCAAGGACCATCCAATCCAACTCCTGGCCCTGCGCAGGAGACCCCAACAATCCCACCCTGTTCCTGAGGGTGTTGTCCAAACCCTTCTGGAGCTCTGACAGCCTTGGGGCTGTGCCCACTGCCCTGGGGAGCCTGTTCAGTGCCCAACCAGCCTCTGGGGAAGAACCTTTCCCTGATATCCGGCCTAACCCTGTCCTGACTCAGCTCCAGCCATTCCCTCAAGTCCTATCACTCACTGATCAGGAGAGCAAAGTGATCGGTGCCTGCCCCTCCACTGCCCCTCGGGAGGATGTTAAAGACCACAATGAGGTCTCTCCTCAGTCTCCTCTTCTCCAGGCTGAACAAACCAAGTGATCTCATACGGCTTCCCCTCTCCTCTCTACACCCATGCTCTTCCTGGATGGCTGGGAGAGGAAGCACCACCACGAAAGCAGCAGCTCCCTGGGAATTTGTCATCCTTGGGGATCACGTGGGGCACCCCGGTACATCTCCACTGAGCCCACTGACCATTTTGGGGGTCTCCCCAGAACCTTTTCGGGTCACCCAAAACTCAGAGCACTTTGGGGTCACCAGAGCACCCCGAACAACCCTCTGTCCCACCTCCTTTGTAAAGCAAGCTCTGTGTGCCCAGAGCCAAAGGCTGCGAACCTGGCAAGTGCCATTCCCACATGGATGAAATAACTCCCCGTGGTGCCTTCAAAGAGTTATTTAATCACAGGGGAGCACAATTAAGGAGGCCTAGTAGCAAGAGAAAAAGGGATTAGCAGTATCTGGGAAGAGCATTCATCATAGGGAGCAGTTTGCAGGGGCACATCTGCTGCTGACTCCTCTCTTCCAGACGCACCGGTTTTGTTGCTGTGTCAGCAGGATGGGTGTTTACTCCCTTGTAAAGCCGTCAGGCAACTCGGGTGCCGAAACCCTGTAACGCTGAACATGCTTGTGTTCCAGAAGGGGGGAGGCGGGGGGGGGGCAGGGATCAGACTGGCCTTGCATCCCCTGCTCCTGGCATGAGATGCCATCAGCAGCTCAGAGGAGGCTGCAAGAAAGCAGTTGTGGGGCTCCCTGCCTGCCCTGTATTCCATGCTTGGGAGAAGGGAGGGTAAGACTCCTAAGAAGCCTTTCAAAATTCCTTGGATTTGGTAAATTAATTAATTTAAATGAGCAATTAGAGCTCAATTTAGCGCTATCTCAGTGCGGCATCCGCTGGATGGCTGCACCTTCCCCTCTCTCGCTCTTCAAACAAAAGTTTTGGTGTCTTAGAGCAAAAAAACATCAAGTCTGGCAATGATGTTTGGGGGGTGGGCTGAATTCCACAACACCAAATGTGAGGAAGGGATGGGAATGGAGGTAGAAGGGATGGGAATGGGGGTGGAAGGGATGGGAATGGGGGTGGAAGGTAGAAAACTCCAAGCAGAAGCAGTGGCACGGCTGACTACAGATGGCCTGGAGCAGGCAGAGCACCTCAGGCATGATCCATGGCAGTTCCCAGGCTGCAGGGGTGGGAGTCAGCGCAAACACACAAAGAGCCTCGAGCAACATGACCACAGGGTCCTCAGAGAGGCTGGACTCTCACTACCACTCTCAGAAATTTGACTTCCACTTCTGAGACAACTCAAAAAAGCCCAACAAGAGACCCAGAAAACACCTCCACAGTCTTATTTACAGCAGAGTGGGAGATATAATAATAACAATAATAACAATAATGATAATTGGATGAATTTAATAATTTGTGGGCTACGAAGTGGCCCCCATCCATCTCTACCACCTCCCAGCCCTGCCAGGGAACACCTGCCCCACAGACACCAGTGGGATCACAGCTGACAGGACAGGGCCTGCAACTGGGTTTTGCTTTGTATTTTGGCAGGCAGCAAATAAAAAGTTTTAGTTTCTGTCTTAAATGCTGGAGAGCATCCCAAGTTGGGTGGGGTCTGGCTTGAAAAGTTAATAATAAACTGCCCCTTGATAGGTTTTGGTGTCTGGCCTCTTCCAGTGCTTCATTTGGGATGTGAGATTTTGGGGGCTGTGGTGGGGTCACAAGGAGTTACCAACATGAGGACAGGGGCAGTGAACGGCAGTGTTAGGAAAAGCATAAACACCCAGGACACAGGGGAGGAGGGAAATTTCTTCCATCCACTTTTCTCCCAGAGAAACCACCCTCAGGTGTGGCTGCCCCATCCCTGGAAGTGTCCAAGGCCAGGTTGGAAGGGCTTGGAGCAACCTGGGCTAGTGGAAGGTGTCCCTGCCCATGGGGGTTGGTCTGGGATGAGCTTTAAGGACCCTCCCAACCCAAACCATTGTGGGATTCCATGATTCTGTGACACATGCGTCCTCTGAGCCCTCATTTAATTCTTTTTATAGTCTCTGGAAGACACCAATGAAGACATTATTTTCCTGGGCAAATGAAATCATTTGCTTTTCCCCATGGACATTATTTCTATTCTGCACCTTTTCCTTAATCCCATACAATTTGAGAGATGGTTGATTTATAGATTTTGGAGGCTCTCTTTTTTCCCACTGCTTCCAGAAATGAAATGGATCATGTAGTAATTTAAATCCCACACTGGATAAGGTATCAGGGTGTGTGCTGAGCACTCCCCATGTTCCCCATGGACAGGGCATGCGGGGACGAGGTTGGGAGAGGATTTTAAACAGCATCTGTGGCTCCAAAGGACAAGAGAAATTACACTGCTTTGTGAAGTGGCTCCTGTAGGTGAGGACACCCCAGGAATTGCCCTCCTGAAAAGCACTGAGGGCATTTTTTGGGATGTGTAGGTGAACTCTCTGAAGGCAGAGTGCCGGGGGAGGACCCACACTCACATCTGTCAGTGGCACTGCTGAAGCAGAGGTGGGTTTGTCCCACAGCTCCTGGCTTCTGTAGGGGCTTTTCTGCTGCCTGCAGGTCGAGTTGAGGGTGCTGAGGATGGGTGTCCCCTGGCAGGGAGAGCCACACTGGCAGGGGGATGTGGGAAGCTCTGCAACTCCCCCCTCTGCATGGGGGGGAAGAGCAGCCCTGGCAGGACTCCTCCTGGGATCAGCAGGGGTAACAGAACCACAGGCTGAAACCTTGTCAAGGGGAAAGCTTGGTGTCAGGGAAGCTGGGAAGAGTTGCAGGCCTTAGGAAAGGAGAAAGGGGATCCTGTTTCCTCATGCTGACATCCTCTGGGAGCTGGGCTATGTTTCCTGTGGCTTTGGGATCAGAGGACACAGTGAGTGTCATCAGAGGAAAAAAATCTGATGTGGAAAACACCCCACACACTCACTTCCAGAACAGCCCTGCCCTCGCGGTGACTCCAGCAGGGATGCCAGGTGGGAATACCAACCTCAAAAGGTGCTTCCCGTTTAGGTACAGACCTGAAGATAAGGGGATTTGGGCCTCATTTCTAGAGGTTTTGAGATCCCTGTCTCCTCTTATCTCTGCACTTGTGGGAAGGTAACGTGCTCCTTCCTTCTTTCTCATCCAGCTTGGAGCAGGTGCTGATGTGTCTCTTCAGTGGGTGCTCAAAGCTTCCTTCTTCATCCTCATGGAGGAGTTTTTGCCTGGCTGCAGCCTTCAGTGCTAGGTACAGTGCAGTGCTTCAGGGCTGGATCACAGGATCATGGAATCCCAGAGTGGTTTGGGTTGGAAGGGACCCTAAACCTCAACTCATTCCAACCCCCTGCCATGGAGAGGTACATCTCCCACCAGAGCAGGGGCAGTGTGCCACTGCCATGGTCTTTCCTCACACAGATCACTGCCCATGGCTGAGGGATGGAGCAGCCACCACTCTGGGGGAAAGGGAAAACCTCCCAGGATTGCTGCCTGGAGGGGGCAAGGAACACAATGGAGAGATTACAATGAGCCCATAAATCAATTCAGGGAAAGCACAGAGCATAAACACCCAGAGGGTCACTGAATACACAGGGAAGTGGACAAATAAGCACAGGCAGGAGGTTTAATAAATACACATTCCTGGGGAAACTCCGCCTCTGGCACCAGAAGAGGGTTTATCCAGCTGGGCATGGACAAGGGACAGAGCCTGGCCCTATCTGCCTGGCAGTGGGTACAGCCGAGGTGGGATGCTGGCTGATGTGACAGGGAATGCCTGTTCCTTCCCGGGTATCTGAGCAGGAATAGCTGCATGATACCCAACCCTGCAGGAAGTTGCCATGACAGGGAAGTGTCTCCACCGGAAGGTGCATTTGTAGGGAAAATCTGGGCCCACTGACCCTGGGGGGAGCACGGTGAATGTCACAGAGCAGCTCAGCCCTCAGCGCTTGGGTGGATGATCTTCGCCTGGCTGTCTGACAAGGCCACTCCAAAGGACAGCCTGAGAGACAGGACTTTTGCTTGAAGTCCTTTGGGTCCAACCACTGGGCACGGACGTTCATCAAAGGAGAACCTGTGGCTGTCCCATTCCCAGAAGTGTCCAAGGCCAGGTTGGAGGGGGCTTGGAGCAACCTGGGCTAGTGGAAGGTGTCCCTGCCCACAGCGACGGGTGGAACTGCATGAGCTTTAAGGTCCCTTCCAACCCAAACAATTCCCTGATTCCATGCACAAACACGCTTTTTCATGGCTGTGCCCACTCCAATCCTTCACCTCATGCTGGATTAAAACCAAAGTGGCATTAAAATAATTGCCCTGACCCTCCCTCCCAGCTGCAAGCTACATTTTCTGGGCCAGAAATATCTGACAATCTATTTCCTGAAGGATGTAAGAAGATCTTCAAATTTGATGTGGCAGCCTTCCCTTCCTCCATTACAGGCAGCATTTCCTTAGGGATGAGCCCTTTATTTCTGCCCTCAGCCAGAGAATGCTCTACTAGTTTGGAGATAGGCTTCAGCTCCAGAGGGTCTGGGATGGACTCCACTGTACCTGCAGTAGCAAAGCCAGCATTTGACTCCTTCCCACTGCCTCCTAAATCCCTGACTCCTCAAAATCCCCCAGTCCTCACAATCACCTTGCAGGGGTGGCTGAGGAGCCAGGCAAGCGCAGAGGGTGAACTCCAGCCTCCGGTGTCCGCAGAGGCAGCTCTTCCCCTGCAGCTTTCTGCTTGCTTAAGCAATGCTTCTGCTATTAAATTCAAAAAAAGCAATAACATCCCCAGCAATAGATGCCTCTCATGATAGCTGAGGGAACAGATAAGACTCCCATAGATGTGTTATTCAAAGCCTTGGTCACAGTGACCTCCACGGACACTTCAAACTCAAGCTGTTTTAATAGTGAGTTTTTATTTGTTTGTTGTTCCATTGCACTTTTTAAAGGAACTTTCAGAGACTCTGAGCCCTGCTGTGTATCTGCTGTTCTCTGGTTCTTTTATTCATTTAATGAGGCAAAGACTAGTTAATTAAAAAAGAGATCTTCATCTCCCAGCTGACAGATCACCCTTGGCTTGAGCGATTGTGCTCCCCACCCTTCTCCTCCTCCCTCTTCCCAGGAGATGCCAACCAGCCCCCTGAGGGATGTGTTTGCACCTTACAAGGATACACTAAATAAAAACATATTTTAAAAAAATAATGAAACAGAGTCAGTTTACTTCCCATTGAGCCCCAAAACTTGGGCATGTTACTGCTTTGGAGTACAGCATGGTCCTGCAGCACTCCTGGGCTGCACCCCTGGGCCAGCCCCGGAGATGAAATCTGCACCTTTCCCACTGCTTCCAGTGAGATGCCCATCACTCATCAAGAGGTGGATGGAGCTCCAGACCCCACAAAACCCCTGCCCCACAAACCCCTTCTTCGAGCTCCTGAAGTGTGGATAGGAGTAACACTTGGTTTTCCCAAAACAGGCTCCTTCCTTCCCACAGGGAACCTCTGATGGCAAGACCTGTTTGGCACCTCCCAGACAGGACAAGCCCTGGTTGTCACAGCCTGTCCCCTGGAAGGGCAGAGACCAGAATAGCAAAACCCAGGCAGACTGGGCACCAGCATCCCAGGTGGAGAGAGAGGAGATGGGTGATCTCATGGGGCCCCACGTGGAAAAGCTCCCTATCCCTGTCCCCGCACCATTTTTAATGCACAAATGCTGCCTCCAAAGCAGCAGCCACACACGGCTTCCTCCCAAACCCCTCCGTGTAATTACAGAGCCATGGTTTCTTCTGGGCTTCCACTTATTTAATCATCCCTTCTCATCTGCCTTTAATACCCTGAGCTCTGTCAGAGGGCAAAAAACACAGCCTTCACATCCAGAAGGACAAGAGTTCCCTGCAACAGCTGCTATATTTAACAGAAAAAATACACTGGGTTGCCATGGCAACTCTGGGTTCTAAAAATAGAAATGCCATATCCAGCACGGCCGAGAGCACAGGCAGCGCTGACGGAAGCTGCTTTCATGGAGCGCTGGGAAATGGAAGTAAACTTTTATTCCTTGCTGGAGTTGGCATCGAGCAAATCATGCAAAAACCACACGATCCTCTGCTAATTAAACCCTTGATCCAGTGCAAAGGTTACCCGCTGCCCTTGGCTCAAACATCGACCCAGGAGCCTCAGGATCAAAAGACTGCTTGGAGGGTGGGAGGGGACTGGTCCGGCCGAGCAGTGATGAAGACATGGAGATGGTTCTGGATGCAGTTGTTTTTCCTGCTGGCGCTGCCACGCCGAGGCTCAGAGCGGCCAAGTCTCCATGGCTCCAGCATCAGAGCATCAGGGTCACCCACTGCAGCAGATCTGTGGGGTAAGGCTGGGTTTTGGTAAGCTCAGAGGAGCCCCCAGCCTTGCCTTGCTGGCTTTAAATGACTACAGAGCAGGTACCCGAGCCCTGAGGGAGATAACACGGGTTTCCAAATGGCTTTTTCCCCCCTCCACCAACAAAACCACTTCTCTGGGCATTAAATCAGGAGCCTTCTCCTTTTTCACTTGCATAGAGACCCAGCCCAGCCCAAAACACACCCCGAGCCTCCTATAGCAAGAGCCAGCTGAGCATCCTCCGAAACCTGATTAGCAAGGCTGAGTAGTCACAGGCTGCTTAGGAACAGCAGTTGCTTCCCCCTGCACTCCAGGTCTCCATCCATCTCACTAATTCTCCTTGACATTTCTTGCTCCGAGTGGAACGCATGCCTTGCCAGACTGCAACCCTGCAGAGTTGCTTCCAAGCCCTGTGTTTCCTTGGATGGCAGGATCAGAGTCCCCTCTTTGATCTGTCCCCATGCAGCACAGGCTTCCAGGAATCCTCTTGCATGCTGGTGGAGTGCTGGGTGCCTTCTGGATGAGGCTTGACTCCTGCACTGCTCCTTAGAGGAAGCCTTTGGAGAGGGAGGAAGGGCTCTTGAAGGGGAAAATACTTCACATTGTTGTAGCAGCGTGTGTGAGTGCCCATTCTTTTTTCCCACTTCAGTAAAAACACATGGCTAGAGCTGAGGCAGTCTCCTGCAGTATTTTTTTCCCTATTTCATGACTGATTCCAGCAGCCTCAGAGGAGGGTCCAGAGGAGGACACGAAGATGCTCAGAGCCCCTCTGCTCTGGAGCCAGGCTGGGAGAGCTGGGAATGCTCACCTGGAGAAGAAAGGTTCCAGGGAGACCTGAGAGCCCCTTCCAGGGCCTAAAGGGGTTTCAAAGAGCTGGGGAGGGACTGGGGACAAGGTATGGAGGGACAGAACACAGGGAATGGCTTCCCACTGCCAGAGGGCAGGGAGAGATGGGACAGTGGGAAAGAATTGTTGGCTGTGAGGGTGGGGAGGCCCTGGCACAGGTTGCCCAGAGAAGCTGTGGCTGCCCCATCCATGGAAGTGTCCAAGGCCAAGTTGGACAGGGCTTGGAGCAACCTGGGCTAATGGAAGGTGTTCCTGCTCATGGCAGGGGATGGCACCAGATGATCTTGAAGGTCCCTTCCAACTCAAACCATTCTATCATTTCACGGTTCCATTATTCTGTTCCGTGAAACTAAAAAACCCCATGTTGTGCATTTTTGGGTTTATCTGCAGTGGTTTGCAGCAGTGCCAGCACTTCCCTGACACAGAGTGTGCTCTGCCTCGGTCTCCTGCCACTCTTGCATTTCACAGGTTCATCCCTCTGGGATATTTGGAGTTTTCCCAGTATGTCTCAAAGCCGGATGAACTGGACACATTTAGGTATACCTGCACAGAAAAAGGGGCTTGGGGAACAAAGGACAAATTCGCCTGTCCAAGGACCAGAGGACTCATACATTCTGAAACCAGTAAATAATTGACTGCAGGTTAAAATGGCATTGAAGACAATGTCACTGGGCCTAAAACTTGGGTAAAAGAACTCCTTCTCTCTGCACACTTGAGCACCAGACCTTGCTTAATGCATTAACCCATCTGCAGTGGGGCCAAGGGGGTGAATTCCAGCAAGGAGTGGGGGCTCTCCTGACTCATTGCCTATCCCGTGGTGGGAGGTGGACACTCACAGTGGACACAGGAACATTGCCTTCCCCTTGGCTCGTGCCAAGGGCACACCTCTCCCCTCCATCTGCTGTGTCTCTAGGTTTGCTAAATACGCTGACACGGCACAAGTGATGCCACAACCCACCCTGTGACCCAAAGCTGGACAAGGTGGAAACACTTAGTGGGTCACTGAGCCAGGAAGTGCCCAGTGTTACTGTGCAGTAAACATCACTCTTGCCACACAGACTCACCCAGATGGGGTTGCAGGCACATCCAGCTCGACGGGAGCCTGGCCGGAGCACGCTGGAGCTGGGAAGAGCAGGAGAGCATCGGCAGGGTCTTGGCAGAGGGGGAAGGGACCTCGCTCAAGGACTTCAGGGTCTGTTTGCTTCATCCCTCTTCATCCTGACCCAGTTCCTGGCCAATCCCAACCTACCATGAGCTCATTGCAGAGAGGATATAAACACTGGGTGTTTCTCTGACTACCCCCACCACCTGTGATGTCCCACTACAATTCCTGCTCAGCATCTTTCCGCAGTCTCCCTGGGTCTCTGGAAGCAGAACACACTTGTCCTCCTCTATTTTATCTCAGGTCTGGCCCACTTTTCCACCTGCCCTGAATCTCTTTCCCCTTGCAGCCCCCAGAATTCCGAGGAATGGTGTTTCTGCAGCTGTATCAGCAGCACAGCAGCACCTCCTCGTCACTGACAAGGGCAGTAAATCCGCGAGACTTAAAGCGCACAAATAAATCCACACCTTTGCAGTGTGTGAAAGGAAAGGCTTTAACAGTGAATATTCTCCCAGACTGGCCAAATGGAAACAGGCATGGATGAGATTTAACCTAAATGCCCTGGTATGATAGCAAGGAGTCCCGCCCTTCTGGCTGAGCTGGACTGAGAGGATGAAGGAGGGGATGCTGCTGGGGCTGGTGCTTTTAGAGCAGGGCAGGGAGTTAAGTGCACAGAGCCTGTTATTGCTAATGGTGTTTGTGTTCAGAGCTCCCCAGGCGTTGCTTTCGAACCTGCTGTGCCCAGGCTGTTAACCCAGGCTCACCTGCTGTTTGGCTTTTGGGACTCGGATGCAAAACCTGCCCATGTGTGGATGTGCAGGGCACTGCAGGAAGCGCTTGCTGCAAGTGCTGCGATTTGCCTCCCCTGCTCCTGCCTTTCAGCTGCTCCAGAGGAAGAGGAGCCTGTGCAACAGCATCTCAGCATGGCTGGGCAAGCAGCAATGGTCCAACCTGCTGTCCTCACCCAAATCTCACTGATGCCATGGGAAAGCCCTTTTTATGAGGGCCTGCAGTGACAGGACAAGGGGGAATGGCTTCCCACTGCCAGAGGGGTTAGATGGGATATTGGGAAGGAATTCCTTCCAGTGAGGGTGGGGAGGCCCTGGCACAGGTTGCCCAGAGAAGCTGTGGCTGCCCCTGGATCCCTGGGAGTGTCCAAGGCCAGACTGGACGGGGCTTGGAGCAACCTGGGCTAGTGGAAGGTGTCCCTGCCCCTGGCAGGGGGTGGAATGAGATGATCTTTGTGTTCCCTTCCAACCCAAATCAGTCTGTGATTCTGTGATTCTATGATTATATGAAAGGGAATGTGTGGTGGTGCTGAGAGGCCTGATGGGTGAAACTGAGAGCCCCTAAGAGGGACTTCAGCTCAATTTCCAACCCTTCATCCCCACTCCAGTGACCCCCTCCATCAGCCCACCCAAACAGCAGCTCACAGCCAGGTCCCTCTGGGAACTGTGGACACTCAGCACCCCACAGGGCAGCAGCAAAAGTATCATGGACAAAGCTTCAGGTCCTTCAGTGTCCCATCCTATCAGTGGCCAGTTCACTAATGAGCCATGCCTTCATGCTGGAAGTAGAGATGGAATTCCTTATCCTGACTTCTGTGAAAGAGAAAAGCCCTGTTCCTCTGCTGCGGGGCACTCCAGCATCCTCTCCTGGGACCTCCTTCTCCCGGTGCCTGTCCCAAAAGGGATGAACTGAAGATGATAGATTCCATGAGGGCATCCTTCCCTGCCCAGGAGGCTTTCCATCACCCAGTAATGCCAGACCACATGCAGATGGAACAGCAACCTGCCTGTACAGACTCATACACATGATGCTCACAGTCGGGCAGGGGCTTTCTCAAGGAAACAGGGCACTGTCCCAGCCTCAGCCTGCTGACAGCAACCACAGGAATGCAACAACAGCCCTGCACAAGCCCACACACACTGATAAAGCACTTGGCTGACACGTGGACTGTGTGGCAGTCGTTCTCTGGAAGTCAAACATGAGAGAGATCATGAAAAGTACTCAAGATTTACAGGGATGAGCAGAATAAACAGAATAAGCTGCTTAATTTTGATGTGCATCTGGACAGATTCACCTCAAAGGCTTAGCTGGGACCCCTGGAAGAAACTCTGCTGTCAGCAAACTCCCAGCCCCCCAAAATACAAGACACAGCCCAGAATAGCAAGGGCACCAGCACATCCAGGCAATGCCTCCAAATGGGAGGTTAGACAGCTTATCCCAGAAACCTGCATCCCAGGATGTCACCCCATCACAAATTCTCACCTTCCTCCTGATTTCATGCCACCAAGCTGGCTCAGGTTTGTGCCCTGTCCTTGCAGACACCCCTGATCTCACCTGCCCACCTCTGGCAGGATAAAACTGAGAAAAATCCCAGCAGGACACATGTTCTGTTAGGAATGTAGGGAAAACCCACATTACAAGCCAAAGGCTACCTTGGGTACATCCAACCTGCTGGAAATGATGTGATTTGTGGCTCCACTGCTGTCCCAAATCATAGAACCACAGAATGGTTTGGATTGGAAAGGACGTTAAAGCTCATCCAGTGCCACCCCCTGCCATGGGCAGGGACACCTTCCACTAGCCCAGGTTGCTCCAAGGCCCATCCAGCCTGGCCTTGGACACTTCCAGGGATGGAGCAGCCACAGCTTCTCTGGGCAACCTGTGCCAGGGCCTCTCCATCCTCACAGTGCCTTTTCCAGCCCATTCTTGTACAAAACCTGATATAACCAGCCCGAATTTTGCCTCAGGATTCATTTCTTTGCTCCAAGTTCAGCTGGGTCTATATCCAGGAGCCAGGAATTAAGTAGCATTGCTATTCCAAAGTAAATTGCTCTACAATTGCTTTTCCATAGCAAGTTGGTTGTTTTCTTAGGGCAAACCACTTTTATCCTTGAGGAAAGTGTCAGCAGGAGGAATAGCCAGGGAAAACCTGGCTGTGCTGCTATTCTGGAGTTATTATCAGGTAAAAGAGGCCAGTGAGTTTCCCCTCTACGGTGTTTGTGGCCAAGCTGGCAAAAAGGAATGATCCACTCTTTAACTTTCCCTCAGCTCAGCTGAGGATGTCAGAGCTGGGGTTCCCTGTAAATTCCCTCAGTTTGGGACGGGAGTGTGGGTACAACACTCTGTCTTCCAACTGAAAGGGCACAGGAAAACATGGAGCTGCTCCAGCCAGGGAGAAACATCTGTAATTACTGTAGTGGGAAAATTACACGTTTCTACAGCCCCCCCAAACACAACAGCAGACATCCATTTCCTGCAGGGCTGTGGACGTTTGCCAGCCCACAAAATAAATCACAAAACCACAAAGCCAACAAGGAGGAAAAGAAAGGGGAATTATCATATGGGATGCAGCAGCCTTTTGTACCAGGAAAATCACCACTGTCTCCACCAGACGTCTATTGTTTATCAATAATATTCCCTATTAATGGTGGAGACTCAGCATTTGGGTCTCCAACAGAACGATGGAGGTCTCCTTGGATTTTCCAAGCTCCAAAGGCACAACCAAGGGATATTTTGGGAGATGTACTGCCCCGCCCCAGAGGCATTTGTGGGATCAACCCCAAAAAACCTGCGGCAAAGCTGGTATTTAATAGACTTTGGCATGGGTAAAAAAATGGAAAAAAACCAAAGTTCCCTACTTTCCTCCAGGAAGAGGGTGTCTGGAGTGCCAGGATGGAGCACTCAATGGTCTGGCAACCCCTCTGGAGGGACTGTGTCCAGTGATGCTGGAGATTAAAAATAAGAGAACAAACAGTTTTAGTGAGGACTCGCAGTCCTACTCCCACACATTTGCCCTGCCCTCGCCTTTCCCTGTGGAGGTTTAAGGGCACGAGCTCCCACTTCACAGCCCATGGAGTCAATGAGAGCCTCTCCATTGACTTCCAGCTGCCAGCAGCAGGATTGTGACACCGGTTTTATAACTTCCCCCGTGGCTTATGAAGCTGGGCTTTATCAGCAACAGGAGACTGGAGGAGACGGTCTGTTAGTGGGTTTCAGAAGGGCAGTTCCTGTTTTCTTCCTTGCCCAGCACTATGTTAAATGAATTACGGGTGGGCTCCACACTTCCCAGAATATACTTTGGCTGCAGCAACCCTGGCAAATGCATGAGCACTCCCAAGGGTTTTTTTCCCTTTCCATGTGCCATGGGGTTAGTGCTGCTGGCCAGGTTCCTGGTGGAAACCGCACTGGGGCACCTTGAGACTCTGCCTAGAGGGGTCTCTGTGCCAGGACCTGGTACCTGATGTGAGGGGTCCTTCACAGCACAGAGTTAGTCACGGGCTGACCAGTGCCCTCAGAGCTGGACCTGCTTTTGTGCAAGATCCACAGGAGGATCCCCAAAATGCTTTGCTGAAGCAAACTTTGAGCTGAAGTGCTTAAGGTGAAATCCAAACCCCTCCTCTGCTGCTCACACGGAAGCTTCTCCACACCACAGGTACACAAAGTGTGAACTCTTGGGTTGGAAGGGACCCTAAAGCTCATCCAATCTCAGCCCCTGCCATGAGCAGGGACACCTTCCACTGGACCAGGTTGCTCCAAGCCCTGTCCAACCTGGAGGCTTTGGCTGAAGTTGGTTTATCTCACTGAACACCCTTATTTTGCTGCCTTTCCATCAAACCTCCATCAGAACCAGAGGTCCCATGACCTGGAACATCCATGTTTAAATTCCTTCCCTATCCCAGGACTGCCGACCCCAAATCCTCACACATCTTGCTCTTACCCTGCAGCGGGCAAACACAGCTGGCACTTAGAAATGTAGGGAAAAGAGCAAAATGCTTCCCCACACATCAGGCACTTCAGCTTTTCCTTTGTGTCCTTGGACGGATTGAAAAAAAAAGAAGAAAGGAAAATTGTATTTATTAACACACACTCAACAGTGAAACACTTGTTCACTTGTTTAGGAGAAAAACATGTTTCTCTCACTGATGCCATAGGGCATTGTCCTACATGTCTCTAATTTAGGGAGTTATTAATTAATAATATCTATTAAAATAATAATTATAATAAACAATAGTAATAACAAGATGGGCTTTAAGGTCCCTTCCAATCCAAACCCATCCTGGGATTCTGTGACCCTAAACACAAGGGGTGTTTGTAATGTTTTGGACTTAATGAAGTCATTTGCTGGTGTCCTTTCATGATGGGTGAAGGAATGATTGGCAGAAGCCACCTAGAAATCGGGGGACTGAACAGCTCATCAAAAAATAAAAACCAAAGCACTCTCATGTCTGGGTTTCAGGCAGGTGACAATAACAAGCAGCAATAAATGACCATCAGTCTGTGCTCACAGAAAATGCCTCGTCTACCTTGGCCGTGTGCCCACGAGGACGCACTAGTTCATACTGTTGAGACTTCTGTATTTAAAAATAAAATAAAAATTAAATGTTCCCTCAGGCAAATGGAAAGAGAGGGCGATGCCTGAGTAGGAGCAGGAACCAAGCGTCTCAGCCTGGACCACTTGATAAGTGAGGGTCATATCCCATGTCTTGCTCTTCCCCTGCACCATGAGGTGCCTGGGCTGGGCTTCCTTCCAGGCCCCTGGCGCCTCCCATTTGACAGCACCAGCAATTCTAACGCACCAGGAATTCTCTGGGAGACCTGGACCATGCAGCCATGACACTCTACCCAGAGGGTAGAGACAAGACTGGTTTTTGGGGAGAAATCTGTGCACTAGTGACTGTATTTCACCTCCCACCCTGCATTTTGCTTTCAAGCCCTTCCAGCATCCCTGACATAAGCTCATCACTTTCCCACCATTCCCTGTCCATCATTACTAAGAAATAGCTGTGTGACTGCATCTACCTGTAGCTCCAGCTTGTTATTGTGCTTGGGTTTAAGAACACTTTAAAAGGGCTCAGAGCCCATCATTCATCTATTTCCTACAGTCAGAGAATCACTGAAGTTGGGAAAGACCTCCGAGATCACCAAGTCCAACTCTCAACTGAAAAGATGTATTTCCTTGTATGCTCCTGAGAACTGAAATCTCCCTTCATTGGAGACTTCTCTAATCATCCCTAATAAAACAAAAAATACACATCTATGCTCCTTAGTAGCCTGCTCACGTATTTCTCCAGGCCTCCTGGTTCCTGCCTGCTCTCAGTGACAGTGACTCAACATGAAAGCTTTAGCACGTTCCAAGAGCGGGCTCTGGTCACTGCAATTTTTAGCCTCCGTCTGACACATGGCTTTTGGGGGCAGAGGATTTAGCTTGTTGTGTCTGAGACCGTTGCCCTAAATACTTCCTACTCCTCTCCATTTTCCCAGACATTATATGATCCCGGAGGGCATTTCACATTCCCTCCAACTTTGCTGCAGTAGAGCCTAAAATTTGTGTTGCCTCTTCCAGAGCCTAATAAGGCCTCATGAGAATAGCAGCTTTTTGTGTGTTGTTACTCTCTGTATCTGAAGGATACTCCTGAACTTTAACCCAGCTTTTGCTTCTGGCCTTTTTGCTCCTAGGACTTTGATCCAAGCAACCCTCTTGACATATTCCACTTGCTCAGCTGAGGAATTCAGCACTGCGGTATCTTGCATTGCAGATTATTTTTAGGGATGATCAAATCGAGACAGATAAAAATAAGGAAGGAGTTGGATCTTTGCTGGAGCTGACTCCAAAATGCTGTGACTTACCAGCACTTGGCCTCACGGCCAGAGTGGAATTCCTGATCCAAGAGCACACCTTCCTGCAGCAGCAGGTGAACAGGTCAAGGACCAACAGACCCAAATGGCTCAGTCATGCTGCTTGGGGGCAAAGCAGTTAGAGCACAAAAAGGAGAGATCATCAGAGATAAACACAGACATCTGCATGCAAAAGCACACAAATCAAACCCAAATTGCCTTTCAAAGTCAAGGAAACATCATCTGTGGCTGTGAAGGACAGCCTGAGCAACAATCGCCAGCCAGGCTGGGAATGTGCTGCAGAATTTCACTGAAGCCCTTTCATAAATGGCTCTCAGACCTTTCATAAACTCAGCTGGGCTGTGTAACCACAGCCTTCATCATGTGGCTCTTTACTGGAAAGAAACGAAGAGCAGAAAGAGACAGTGAGACACCTCTCTGTGTCATACGCCAAGACTCCAGAAGACTGTTTGGGGGGAAATTCCAGAGCACTGTGAGGTAAAAATGTGAAGGACAAAAACTGGGATTTTTTCCTGTTTTGAAGAAACAGACTTTGCTCTCGACCGGTCAGTCTTGCCTGGGGAAAGAAAGTAAAAAAAAACCCACCACTGAGGGATGACTAGTCTAAACTCGTCACTTAAAGGTATTTATTTTCAAGAAGGGAATTTTTGCCTTTTTTTTTTTCTTTAGGTCAGGTTGACTATTGCCAACAGTATTTTAGCATCTGCTGTGCCTGCTGACCTACCACATTTACCCTACTTACACTGATTCGACATTAATTAAGTTTACTAGGTGTTCATCCAACATCAAAAGTAAGTCAAAGGCTCTGCAGAGCTTTGGTGAAGGTCTCAGCATGACTGAGCAGTTTTGGTTTTAAGTAATTTTATTTATATATTAATAAAAAGGAGGGTGCTTTTTTAATGGTAGGTCACTTCTGACCTATTCCCCAGCACCTGGTCTGCAGTTCCCTTCAGAACCAGCAACACCAGAAACGTGCTGCCACCACAAGCTCCTGAACTGAGGCAGAGGCAGCACCAGGAGTTTCACAGGGCACCTGGAATGAGGGTGGACATCACCCCCTCAGCAGGCACTGATGGATTAACCGGTGGGCTGAAAGATCCCGCTAAAAAAAGATCCCGGTGCTCTCCTCGGGTCAAAACACAGAATCATCAGGGCTGGACAAGACCTCTAAAATCACTGAGTCCAACCGTTGATCCAGCACTGCTGTTCCTCAGTGTCAGTAAGATTAGCTGGGAGAGTGAAAGCAATCTGTGTGTACAAACCTCAAGGATCAGCAATCCAGAGGGAATCCAGAATTGTCCTCTGACAGAGTTCACTCCATTCTCACCTTTAGCAAAATTGCTCAGCCTTTGATCCCGGGGAAGCCACCTGTTTTAGAGCAATTGCTCTAGAACTGCTTGGTCAAAACTCTCTTTTTTCCTTTGGGTTTTTTGTTTGTTTTGCTTTGGTGGCTTTTGTGTTTTGTTTGTTTGTTTGTTTGTTTGGTGGTGGTTTTGGGTTTTGGGGGGTTTTTGTTGCTTTTTGTTGATTTGGTTTTGGGTAGGGTTTTTGTGTCTTTTTTTGGTTTTGTTTGTTGGGGTTTTTGGTTTTGGGGTTTTTTATTATTTTTTGGTTTGGTTTTGTTTTTTGGCTTTTTGTTTTTTAAATCAAGTGAAAACTTTAAAAAGAAGGTTTTTGGAAAAGAATACTTTGGCAACAAAGCTTTCAGTTTAGTGCTTGGCAAGCACCAAGGGTTTAGCTTTGAAAAATCAAAATTCGTTCAGAGCTTTGGGGTTTTGCTATTTTTTTTGCCTTTTTAAATGAAACTGCACGTTGGCACTGGGAATAGGGGGGTGCTGACACACAGAGAAAACCTGGTGATTTCTAAGTTAAAAGATGCATAAATCTGAGTCCAAGCCCAAATTCCTGGGGACAGCACACATAGGTGCATGGACTGATTTCCCTCTAAATGATGGCTACCTCCCAGGTAGCTTTGGAGGGTGCTGGAATCATGGAATGGTTTGGATGGGAAGGGACCTTAAAAATCATTTCATTCCACCTCCTTCCACAGGCAGGGACACCTTCCACTAGCCCAGAGTGCTCCAAGCCCCATCCAACCTGGCCTTGGACACTTCCAGGGATGGGGCAGCCACAGCTTCTCTGGGCAACATGTAAAGGGTGTTGGGGACCTCCAAAAGCAACACCTCCTTGGTTTCCTCTTCCCTGAAAGGCATTTTGCCTGGCAGCAGATCCTTGGTGTCCTCCTTTACCTTCCCCAAGCCACACTGCTGGTTCCCAGCACATGCCTCTCCCAAAACACTCCCCAGTTCCCTGGAACGCTGCTGCCTTTGCAGCAGGAATGAATGATCAGGGCCTCTTTTGACTGCTGGATGATTTGACAGAGAGAGGCTCCAGCCTTGAAGTAAAAACACTGCTTTGTAAACAAAGCAGGGATGAGCTTTATAACAAAACAGGAGCAGGGAAGTCATTGTTCCAAACAACGATCACCTGTTTATCCCATTTTATTTTCAGGGTACTGAAAGAAAAATGCTCCAAGTGAGTGTTCTGTGCACAAACACGGGTTCCTCATGAGACATTCTGTGTGTCAGTGAAGGCAAGCAATGGAAACCCTCCGTGCAGGAATGAAATGGGTGATATGCCATAAAGCCCTGGGAAAACAGATGCCCCTTGCACATGTCTTGGAGTTAATCCTGCTGTTATTCCTTCGCCTGCTATGCATAGAAGAGGATAACAGTCTCCTTGGGCCTTTAAAAACAAATCCAAAAAGCCAGGATTTGTCACCGAGACAAGGCAAATTTACTCCCTGAACTGAGAACCTCAGATCTCATCACATGAAAACATCCAGCCCAGAAGCATCAGCTCCTCACACACATCCCAGCAGGGTAGGACCCAAGTCACAGAGGTCTGGTTTTAGCCCTGGATGAGCCCCAGGCAGAAGAAACAACCAAGCAGAGCAAACCGGAGCTGTACCAAGTTCATCAGCAAGTGTGGCAGACGCACCCCGGTGTGTTGTGTTTTCCTCCCCGGGGACCCAGCCGGGTGTCCGAGCCACACGCCCTGATGGAGCAGGGGGAGGAATTTGGTCTCTACCTTACACGAGGTAAGTGCTCCCCCTTGATGTTCTGCTCATACTGACGATGATTCGCAGCCTTTCGTGGAATTTGTGCTATAAATACATTTGCCAGATTCCAAAATAGCCTCGTGGGGTTACACCCCAAACAGAGCTGCTCCCTGATGTTTCCGGCATCTATTTTAGCAGCTCTGCAAAACCTGCAGCAAGCCTCGTTTTCTGGGATCCTGTCTTCCAGTGACTAACGGGAAGTGGAATGGCTTTGGTTCCAAACCCACTTGCTCCATGGCACAGGGAAAAAGCCGAGAGGTAGCAAGAGAAACAGAACATTTGGCAAACGTGTGTTGAACTTCACGCAACAAACCCATTAGTTCAGGCGGCCCCATCTCTATGGCAACCAAACAGCACAAAAACAAGGCATTAACACCTAAATTTATTAGTGTGAAAGTGCTCAGCTTTTATCATTCCAGGGGTATATTCCCCTCCCCAGCTCGTTTTGGTTCACAACAAGACAACTCGATTCTAGTTCAAACGACAACATAAACATCAGCACACAAATTACAGACAGCAGAGGTGAACCTTTCGCATTTTCAATCACAGTTTGAAAAACAAATAACAAAACAAAACAAAAAGAGAGGCTGTGTTGTGTGTGGGGAGTTACCCAATTTTCATTTTATTTTGCGAAATGGTTCAGGATTTGCAAGTCACGGGTGGTGGGGGGGGGGGAGAGATATACTATCCATCCTACCCTAACAGCTCCATGAAGACCTTCATTAGGAGGAGGAGGAGTTGGGAATATATACTGCTTCTCGCCAAATAATTTCCAGCTGTCTTGCCTTTATTTTAAATGAATATTACAAGCCCTAGGAAAACGTGTAACATAATCTGCACCATGCCACAAGGCTACGGGTGATGTCCTAGGCACTGGGGGAAGCGTTAGGTAAAATGTTCACTCCAGAAATCAGCAGGGGAGCCGGGATATAAGACGCCGGGAAGCCTCTTTATCTGGGAAGATGCTTTAAGTGGGAAACACCCTCCCATTCAGTGAGTGAATTCCAGTGGCCTGAAGAGCACAGACCGTACTGGGACAGCTTGTATAAGGTAACAAGGCGTCAGATCTCTCTTTACAAGTCGAAGTGAGGCAGGGAAACAAAGGATGTGTCTCAGCCCAAGGCACACTTGAAGCTGTGCTGGGGCTGACAACACTCTTCACATCTAACTGTTCAAGGAACTTCTCTTTTCATCTTTGCTTTGGAATTTGAAATTACTTTTACTAGGAATAAGGATCTGACTTTCTTGGGGTGGATAATCTTAAAGAGCCTAATCCTGGTCACTGTCAGAGAATGGAAATCGCTGCCTAGAGAAACTGTGGCTGCCTCGTCCCTGCAAGCATCCAAGGTCTGGTTGGACAGGGCTTGGAGCAACCTGGGAAGGTGTCCCTGCCCGTGGCACGGGTTGGAATGAGATGGACTTTAAGGTCCTTTCCAACCCATTCCCCCTTCCATCACAGACTGCTGTTTCCAGGTGAAAGGCCCCTTGTCTTGCGGCTAATAATCACCATAGATTCGGACCTAATCATTAAGCATTCCGTGTCTTTGCACAATGACAGCAAAGAAAATCCAGGCTGAACACTCAGGAAAAATCCTTAGTGGGAAAAGCAACACCGCCATGGGAGATGAGGCCTTGAAAAAAGGCATCAATCTCCTCCAGCCCCCCTCAGGTGGAGGCAATAGAGCATTTCTGAGCTGACACCAGTGACACCAAGTACTGTGCAGAAGCTCTAATGGCAAATTGCTTGTCATCCGATTTCAGCGATGTGATCAGAAGACGTTTAATAGAAGGGTTGTGATATATTCACCACACCCCCATTAGCAGCAGAACAATCCATTACCAGCATCCCTCCGTCCCCATGCAGCGCCTCCTCCTCGGAGCACACTGCCAAGACTGAAGCTGACCAGGGCCCTGCTTTCCAAGCCCTTCAGGCAGGTTACAAGAAAGCAAATTAACAGGTTGAAACCCTGACATTTGCTTCTGAAACAAGGTCGCTGAGGATCCCACAGTCCCTGACTGGCTAGTTTGCTATCGGCTGAAAGGCATTTCAAGAACATTAGCGCCGGTGCCAAAAATATCTGGGCTTTGTCCCTGCGGCAAAACAGCGGCAGGAGAGGGGGGAGGAGATCTGATGTCGGTGTGCGAATGGGCAGAGTGATGGGGGGAGTGGAGATGTTTGAGATGGCGTTTTTTGGCGTGCCTCCGCCGCTGGGAAGAGTAAACGACAGAGCTTAAAGCCTCCCGTCAGCCAGAACTGACTCTGTCACCAGGACACGCCCTCAGCTGAAGGGTAACGGTTGGACTCGTGATCTTAGAGGTCTTTTCCAATAATGATCCCATGATTACCTCTGAAAACAGATCTGAGCACAGAGCAGCAAAGCCAGCTTGAAACAAACCTTCAGCGTGTCCAATCCCCTGCAGAAGACACAACTCCAAAACAAAATGCTGGGTGACATCATGCTCACTTACAAATGTTTTTCCTCTACTGGAATTTTTTCCCATCTCCAGTCTCTCCTTACAGTTTTTTCAGAAGGAAAAACTTTTGGTTTTCACAGCAGTGAAATACCTGCTGTAAAACAAAATTTAGCAATTATAAAAAAGCTTTATTACACACTCAGCTTCCCAGTGGCCTGGAATAAGGTATCTTAGAACCTTCTTTCACAGCTTTCAGCATTTCATTTTTATTTCTTTTCTAAATTAGACATCTGGAAACCTCCATGCTGAGTCCTGAGGCTTTTCCCCCTCAGAGTCCTTTGCGCTGACAAATTCCTGGGGTGAGATGAGGTCCTGGTCCATGAAAACACAGAGGAGCTCTGACTGCTCCTTTCAAACATATTTCTGGGGACAAAGGCAAATGGCTTTAAGCTGAAGGAGGGAAGGGTTAGATTAAATAAGAGAAAGAAATCCTTCCCTGTGAGGGTGGGGAGGGGGGGGTGCACCAGGCACAGGTTGCCCAGAGAATCTGTGGCTGCCCCGTCCCTGGAAGTGTCCAAGGCCAGATTGGAGGAGGCTTGGAGCAACCTGGGCTGGTGAAAGGTGTCCCTGCCCATGGCAGGGGGTGGAAGGAGATGAGCTTTAAGGTCCCTTCCAACCTAATCCACTTGGGATTCTGACTCCTAAAATTCACTCCACTCTGGCACTGCCCTAATGGGGAAATACACATTGGGATAGAGGCACATCCTGGCTACCAGCTCCTGATCATTAATCCCCTCACCCCACACAGGCAGGCACAGGGATGCAGATTGTGCAACAGCTTTGAAAACCCCTCCAGGCCCTCTGGAGACAATGCCATGTTGAATCCATTAGCTGTGTTAGGAACAAATGAGTGAACAAAAGCCAAGTTTGTGTGGGGAAGGCAGAGGAGAGAGACAGGTAAGAGCAGAGAGGTGGAGCGGGGTCACCGGCAGGGGCCCCGTGGTGCTCATCAGTCCAGGGGGAGCTACACACCACCAAGAGCTGCCCAAATCCAGACCTGGAGGCTGCCTGAGAGTGTTTACCTCAGCCCTGCTCCCATGCATGTGTGTTCCCAGCAGGAGGGGATGTAAACTGGCTCAGCCATCCCTGCCCAGCCCTCCATCCTCCACCATGTGCCAAAACTCTTCTGCTCACGCGAGGTCACATTTCTTGGCGGAAAGCTCCACTCCTTCTCCCCTCTCCCTTCCCCCATGCTCCTGGTGAAATATGAAAACAGCCTGCCACCTGCCATTTGCCTGGCCTGCTTCTCCCTGTCTGCCAAAAATTAGCAACATGCCCCAAAATATAATTGGAAACACTGCACCACACTGCAGGGGTCCCGTTGCTGTTGCAGAGAAGAGGCTTGACAAAAAGCCAATTTAATTTCTAGATTCCCTGGGCTGTGTGGAGCTGCTAAGTGAGGAGGGGAAAAAAAAAAAAAAGAGTCCCTTTTATCAGGCCAATTCCTATTAGTAGATTCAGATCTTTTAACAAGCCATGCCATAGGAATCAGCGAGCTGTCACTGCCAGCAGATTTAGGGCATCGTTTCTTGGAATTAGACTCGTGTGGGAGGTCAAGAGTTAGGAGCTGGCGTTCCCAAACTTCAGAGCTGGGAGCTGGGGCGTGCAGAGCAGAGCTGGAGGTGGCAGAGGATTCAGGAGGGCTGACATTAAGCCCAGGAAGCAAACTGCCCAATTCCCCCTCCTGCCCAGAAGATCTTGCACAAGTCCCTGGAGGATCCTTGCAGGAGGGATTTGGAGATGCCTCCCACATCTCCCGTGCCTGGGACAGCTCTGATAACAGAGCATGTTGACCACCGACGCTCCAGAGACCCTGGGCGAGCCCTGCAGAGCCAGCAGTTACCTTGTTTTTACAGAAAAACGGCAGAACAGGCGATCAAGAGAATACAGGGCACCTCATTCCCACCACTTTCTGGCAGAGAGCTTGGCCAGCAGATTTCTGAAACTGAAAAGCAACATTTGACCCCAAAAGAGCTGTTTATGTTGTCAGGGTTGACTTGCCAGTCTTAGGAAAGAGTTGTGCTACATTGGCTTATTATTATCTTCCTTCCCCCAAGTACTCAGGATCTGCTCCTTTGTTTCAGGGTGTCTGCATCCAGGGATGTGCTAAAAACCAGCTCCCTTGGGAAGCCCTGTACACACAGGCACAGGGAACTCGGCCACTCTCCCAGCAATAAAGAGCCCCGATGGATATTGGAAAGAAATCCTTCCCAGTGAGGGTGGGGAGGCCCTGGCACAGGTTGCCCAGAGAAGCTGTGGCTGCCCCTGGATCCCTGGAAGTGTCCAAGGCCAGGTTGGAAGGGGCTTGGAGCAACCTGGGACAGTGGAAGGTGTCCCTGCCCACGGCAGGGAGTGGAAGGAGATGAACTTTGTGGTCCCTTCCAACCCAAACCATTCTGGGATTCTATGAACCAAATTTCCAGGCTGGAGCTGGAGCCCTACTTAATGTTTTCCCTGGAATTCTGCTCTCCCCCTGCCCTTACATCCAAGCTGTACAGCACACTCAGGGTGTTACGATCCAAAGAGGAACAATCCTTCCCTCTCCTCTTAGGGAGCAGAGTGTTCAGACCTGAATCACAGCACTACTCCATAA
Source organism: Lophotriccus pileatus (assembly GCA_035583135.1). Lineage (NCBI taxonomy): Eukaryota > Metazoa > Chordata > Aves > Passeriformes > Tyrannidae > Lophotriccus > Lophotriccus pileatus. The sequence continues at coordinate 5,760,995 of JAWWES010000002.1, forward strand.
CTCCCCAAATCCTCCCTGGCCAGGTTCCTTGAGAAAATGCATAGGGATGCTCACAACAGGCATCCTGGGGACAGTCAAGTGTAACTAAAGGCCTAAACAGGACACTGGGAAAATGGAATGTCTCTGGAGACAGGCTGGGAGAGTCTCATTTCATAGAACCATAGAATATGCTGAGTTGGAAGGACCCCAAGGATCCACGAGTCCAATTCCTGGCCCTGCACAGGACAGCTCAGCAATCCCAGCACCAGATTTAGAGGCGGGACTCGGATACCTAAATCCCATTATGGATCTGATGTGTGGAACTGCCTTAATTTCGGCCTCAGAAGGGAAGGGCAAGAGGGAGCCCTGAGGAAACTCCAGACTCCTTCTCATCAGGCTGATTAGTGAATAGATTTTAACAGATCAGGGACTTAAGCATTTGGTCAAGTCTAACTAAGCTACTTTGAAATTCTTCAAAATTAGATTTTGTTTTCTATAGTGAGCATGCTATGAAATAATAGGAAGATGAACCCACATAAAACAAAAAAAAGCCATTCCAAAATCCACAGCTGCTCCCCATTTTCAGTAAGCTGTTTAAACCAAAATAAACCAATATATTTTGCTCCAAGAAATATGCATTAGGCACTGGCAGCTTGCTTCCCTCCTTCATCTATCCCCAAGTATTTAATCTGGAGGGACGGGGAAACCTTGAAGTGATACATGTGTGAAAAGCCCTGAGAACAATAGCTGCTCTCTGGTTAACTCCAGAGCTGTTATTAAACTCGAGATTCCTGAGCACAGCTCGAGCAGCTCTGTATTCACCAGCACCAGGTTCTGATAACGCCACCAAGTCAGAATTCCACCTTCCACTATCCATTTTTACTTGGGAGGTGCTGTCTCAGTGGACAGCACGGATGGAAAACCAGTCGATTACGGAGCAAACCGCACAGGAGGCTGAGGAACTGGTGTGGGAAGGAGGGGCTGGAGTAGAGAAATGCTGCAGAAACCAGCCCATGGTGCTCTGCAATTAGCAGCACTGTCCCTGGATGTGTCAAACAGGGTAGAGGAAGTTAAGTGGTGCTGTTTGCAACCAGCTCACAGCTCTGAAAATGGGGAGAAGAACTGAGGGCATGGCCTGCACTGAGGGTCCCTTTTTCTAGGCTTTGGAAAATGAAGCTTCTCTTGACAGCCACAACTGCAAGTGTGCGACTGTTTCCTCCAGTCCCCTGGACATTAAGATGGGAAATAAGGCCATGACAATTTTCTCTGTGTTTAAAGAGAAGCCTCTGAAGCATTGCCTTCAAATCAAGCCTCCATCAAGAGACACAGTCAAGAAGAAGGAGCAGCCCAGTCCACTTTTCAACAGAGCCTAACCCCAGGCAAAAAACAGAGATGATGAAAGAACTGAGGTAGGACTAAACTACTCGGTTCAAAACCAGACCTTCAGGCATGAAGGACTTAAAAAGCAGGTGAAGGAGGGGTTTAAAGGCTGCAGGCAGCTAGAGACACTTCTACCCCAGCATGTTGCACCTCTGTGGCAAAATTAATCTCCTTTCCACTGAGGACACATAAAGGAGACTGGCATTCCCAGGAGACCTGAACTGAGTCATGCATCAAATACCTCTCAACTGTCACTGGATCTGAGTCCCTGATTGCCACAGACCCTGTACAGACTCCCAGCCTTGTGCTAATGAGAGCGAGTTCAGCAGTAGGATCTCTCCAGCCACCTGAACTCCAAGATTTCCCTGAGGGCAGCAACGAAGCAAAATTGTTCTGAGTCACCTCTTCTTGAATGTGATGTTCCCAAAATGGCTTGGGTTGAGAGGAACCTTAAGGCTCATCTCCTTCTACCCCCTGCTGTGGGCAGAGACACCTTCCACTAGCCCAGGTTGCTCCAAGCCCCGTCCAACCTGGCCTTGGACACTTCCAGGGATAGGGTAAGGGCTAGGAGAGGACAGGACATCTGCCAGAAAGTTTCAGAGGTGAGGAAGCATCCAGGTGTACCACTGACCACGGTGATGCCAGGGCAGGTACCCAGGGAAGTTTTCACCCCGACTGTTGTGCATTTTCAGTGTTGATCTCGTGGTCCTGGCACTGCCTTTGCTGGGGAACCCAGAGACTCAGGCTCGGCCTCTGCAGCTCATCTGCTGTTTGTCACAGGCAAGTGGAAGCATTTTAAATTTATAGTGAGAACAAAAGGACCCATCAGCATTCCTGCACAATGACAGAGGGAAGGTCTCCCCTCCTCCCTCCCCACGGGCTCTCCCAGAGCTGTTTGCAAACAGCCTGTTGAAAACACTGGAGTAAGAGAGAGGGTATTATGAAGTCAATTAAAAATGTATTAACAGAGAGTGAGCAGGAGGGACTGCCCTTCTGAATCCAGCTGTTTCACCCTTCTTGGGGGACAAGTCAGCTGAGACTTTCAGCTCTTCCACAGCAGGGACCAGAAATAAACAATCCAAACAAACGTGAGAACTTGGTGCTTCAAAAAACTTCTTGTCCTTGCTGTGCTCCACCCCCAATCCCATCACACACTTGAACATGACACACTGCACTGCTGAACACATCCAGAAAAATAAGACCAGCTCAGAAAAGCTTGTTCCAACCTGTGTTCATAGTAAAGGGCTCACCAGAGAGCTGAACTGACTGAAGCCAAGGTGTGAATGATAAAAATCAGCTGCCAGGACTGGATTTTAATTCACCTCAGAGCTCTGATGGAGCCCAAACATGAAGATCTTTTGATTTTTGGTGCTCAGGTTTGGATTAAAAAAATCTAAAGTGGCAAATGCAACACCTGTAGAGCTTCAGGAGAGGTCCTGGGCGCTACAAGGAGTTCAACGCTCTCAGGCACATGGTGGGTGTCTTGGGGGTTGGACTCCATGATCCTTGTGGGTCCCTTCCTGCTCGGGGTATTCTGTTTTGTGATTTTATTCTCTGTTTCTCTGAGCACAGAGAGTTAAACAGCCAAACTTGTTGCCACAGGACTTCCTGGGAGTCAGGAATGTGAGAGGGCTCAAAAGGAATCAGGCCCGGTTGAAGACAAGAGATTTAACAATGCCTATTGAACACTGGGATCTGAAACTTCCCGGTCTGGGCATCTCCTGAAATCCTGCTGCTGTAAGAAGCTGAGCTGGAAGCTCAGGGGTGCAGCAGTCTGAGGGATGTCTCTGCTCCTACTGTATAGGCCACCCTTCCTAGGGTATCACAGAGCTATGGAATCATGGAATCTCCTGTGTTGGAGGGGATGATCCACAACGATCGAGTCCCACTCCTGTCCCTGCACAGGGAGGACACCCCAACAATACCACCCTGTGCCTGAAAGCGTTGTGCAAATGCTCCTTGAGCTCCAGCAGGGCTGGGGCAGCAACCAATATATTTATATTTAAATTATTTACTAACAATGGTGTATTTATTAACAGCGTGGAAAAGTATGGTTAGTCTCCCTGCTGAGACAGGGAGACTGAGCAAGGATGGAGTTTGGTCTCACCTGAAAAGGCCAAGGTTGATTCCTTGCTGCTTTATGGAAGCAGCAGCTTAAAGCTGTGGAATTCCTGTCCAGACTCCACTGGAGCTGGGAAGAGCTGCAGGTGACAGGGGCAGCAGGACAGAGAGGCTGTGGCTGCCCCATCCCTGCAAGTGTTCAAGGCTGGGTTGGACAGGGCTTGGAGCAACCCGGGCTAGTGGAAGGTGCCCCTGTCCATGGCAGGGGGTGGAAAAAGGTGGGCTTCAAGACACCTTCTAACCCAAACTATTCTGCATTTCTCTGATTTAGGTTGGTTTTGGTTCGGTCTGGGCAAGATTTCTATGCAGTCCTACTCCTGTTCCCACTGCTTTCCCTACTCCAGCTGAACTCTAACATCTGGAGGGGACTCTGTGGCTTCCCTGATGACTGTGCAGCACCTGGAACAGCAAAGTCCTAAGCAGGAGAACTTTCAGCTGGAAGTTAGTCACACCTATTCAAGAGACCCTAGAGCAGGTTTGATGTCTCTGACAGAGCAGATGAAGTAAAGAGGCTCAGAGCTGACTGTAGGTCCCACAAGGAGTTCAAAGTGCCTGTGCCTCGCCACCCTAACCCTGCTCAATGGCAAAAACCCCAGGAGCTCTCCCTGCAACGAGAGCAACAATCTTCTCATCCGGCATCTCAGGAAAGCTTGTTTCTCAGGAAGCCCTGCCAGGCTTTCTGCAGCGCTTCCTCCAGCCAGGCCTGTCCTCTTGCCTTCCCCACCAAGGAACACTTTGTTCCAAGACAGCTAATGACCCACTTGCCCATAAAACAGTATCAGGTTGTTTGTCCACTGCTCTTCTGCCACTCAGCTGCCCCTGGCCCACCGAGCTTGTCGAGGCCAATTTTGTTGGCTTTCCCGTGGAGGCAGTTTTCCCTCTCTGCATGTGTTTTCTGTTCCGAGCACAGCACAGTTTCAACAGGTTTTTGAGGCTGTTGTTGTTTCTGACAAGAGCTGCTGTTATGAAACGCATCCTTGTGGCCCCGCCAAGGCCCCGGCAACGGAGGAGCAGCTCCGTTTGACGCAGGAGCGAATTGAGACCATGTGGTACTTGGGGGCACTGAACATCTTATTCAATCTGCAAGGGAGCTGGAAAAAGGGCTGAGTTTCTACACCCCTCCACCCCTCACCCCCTTTCAATACACTCATTTATTCCCGCAGAAACAGACCGTTTCTCTCCCAGTCTTCCCTTTTCCCTAATTTTATCCATATGCCGTCCAAGATGGACATGGAAAATCGCTTGCTCGTTGCTCTCAGCAGATGCCTGCCACAGTTGGGTCAATAAATGAGCCTTAGGGACACAAGCTGTCCTTTGCACCCTTTTGCCAGGGGCAGAGCTCCTCAGATGGAGTGAACCCAGAGCATCCCCGGGCCAACCCTCCAAGCCAACACAGGGTAGGAACCTGCAGCTGGTGACAGAGCCAAACTCCAGGGGGTAGCACCGTCTCTTCCAGCACACCAGGGTATTTGAGGCCTAAAGGAGGAAGGAGGCTACAGATCCCCAACCAAGCAAGACCTTCTCCCCCACAGAGACGGGGCCCACGTCACGGTCCCAGCTGTGGTGTGTGGTTTGGGCGGGCGTTCCTCCTCCCCACTCTGCTCCCCGACATGGCAGCTCATTTCTCAGGGAATGAGGTGGTGGGAGAGCTGGGCCACAGATGTGCTGCCAGCACCCCCTGGACAGCACAGGCAGGACACACCACGTGCCAGCCCAACACCAGCTTGGCTGGACTGAGGTTGCAGGGGACCAGCCACTCCTGCATCCAGCACATGCCCAGCCAAATCCCTCACTCAGGGCAGTGTTTCCATCCCGAAAGAGATAAAAGGGATGTTCTGGGTGGAGAACAGTGCCAGTTAAATCACAGTGGGAGGGAGACAAACCACACAAGCCACCCCACAAGCTGCAGAAGGTGGCAGGTCAAGCAATGTATCTTCCTTCTTATCCGGGCACCAGAGAGGGGAGCAAAGCCTCCCCTCTATGCCCTGCCATTTAGGACATTTCAAGGAGTTGGCTGCCTCAAGAGAGATGCTGTTCCCTGTTGGATTCCCTCACAGTCAGCCTGGACTACAATGACTTTGTCCAGCCTTCAGCATTATGTAGCTCTGAGCTGTTCCTCGAGACTTGGACACCATGGACCGGCCCTGAGGGGCCTTTGCACCCCACCAAGAATTTTATTAATGGGGACACCCTGTTTTACCGCACACACAGTCCTGCCAAGCCCAAGAAAGGAAAATCCATCCATCCTGAGGACGGTGGTGGCAGCGCTTTTGCACCACTTGGCCTTGCCTGGAGAAGACCCCAGTGTAAAGGCTGGGCTGGAAATAATTTTCACACATGTTAATGTGTCTGGTTTGGCCAGGGAAGAAGGGGAAAGAGGGAGTTACATGTATATTGTTCCTAAACATTGCATAATGGTTTCCCACTGCCAGAGGGCAGGGTTCGATGGGATGTTGGGAAGAAATTCTTCCCTGGGAGGGTGCGGAGGCCCTGGCACAGGGTGCCCAGAGAAGGTGTGGCTGCCCCATCCCTGGCAGTGTCCAAGGCCATATTGGAGCAATCTGGTATAGTGGAAGGTGTCCATGCCCATGGCAGAGTGGGTGGAATGAGACCCTCCAACCCAAAGCATTCTGTGGTTCTATCTTTCTACGATAACTGAGCTCCAGGAAACCTCCCTTTTCAGGCAGGCGCTGGATCTGCCTGTCCCTGTCTCCTGCCATGGATGAAAGCAGCTCTCCCTGAAATAACTTCTTAAAGGATGTCAACCAGTGCAGCTGCCCTGCTCTCCCACAGCCAGGAACCCAGTTTCAGTGGAAAGCTCATTTAGGAGGAGGCAGAGTTAAATGACAAAGACATCAGGCTTATCAAAGTCCAGACTGGGGAGGAAATGCAGCAGCCAGAGCACATGCCAATATTGTTAATGCCTTTTTGGTCTGTATCTTAGACAGGGTTTGTTTTGGCAGCTGCAAAGTGTGTTAGAAAACCATGTCCTTGTTGTACAGATTGCATGGACTGTGGGAGAGAGCTGGAGCTACTGGAGCAGGGATGCCCTGACAGCAGAGCCCAATCCTCACCTGGCAGAAGTCCACCTGGCTCCAGCAAATCCAAGGCCACCACATCGATTTATATCAACTGAGCAGCTGCATCCAGTTGTTTGGTTTTCTGACATCTCCTTTGAGCTCCTCCTGCTGAGTCACAGGTGGGGTTTAGGTGTCACAGTGTCACAGTGCTACATGATTGTCACCCAACCATGTCCTGTAGCAGTTCAGCAACATGTGATGGGCTCTCCCAGGGCCAAACCTCCCTTGTAGCATCAGTATGGCTTTCTCAGCTCTGATACCCCCAAAATTCTGAAGGGATCAGGCATTTCAAACAGTTCCAGGAGCAAAAACTTGGAAGTGAGAGATCTCTGTTTGCCAACAACCATCCAAGCAACTTTCCCCCCCCTCTCCTGGCACTTCTTCCACAAAAACCACTGTTTTAGAAGGCTAAAACCGGAACCAAGTGCATCTGTTTTCTGATTCATGGCCAAAGGATGTCAGGGACATCTTGATTAATCAAAGGCAATGGGAGAGATGAGCTAATAGCGAAATCTCAAGCGCATATTCACTTCTTGCATGTTAGAAAGGGATTGCTCCAGTCCATGAGCCATTAGGGGTGGTGTCCTAGAGACTTTATCCTCAGCAGGGCTGTGCTTTCTGGAGAGGTCAAGGTGGTGGCCACCATGTGGATGGGAAGCACATGGTCTGTGCTTCACTGATCTGCTGGAAAGCTTGTTTCTTAGCTACTTTGATCCAGGAGGTAACCAGCTTATTTCCTGCTGAGCCAATCAAAAGAATGAGTGTCGTGGTAGCACAGATATGGTTCAGGTTGGAAGGGATCATGAAGACCATCTTGCTCCACCCCCTGCCATGAGCAGGGACACCTTCCACTAGACCAGGTTGCTCCAGCCTGGCCTTGGACACTTCCAGGGATAGACAGGCACCTTTGTGGGCCCATGGGAAAGTGATTGCAGGAGTCTTTGCTCCATGTGAGCTGGGGATACCACAGCTTACATGATTTGAGGGGGAGGTGCTGGTGCCATGCTGTGGTTCCTCAGTCCTACTGCAGCTGCTTGAATCTCTGGTTGGAAAAGCCCTCTAAGGTCATTGAGCCCTGCCAAGCCCATCACCAAAACACGTTCCCAAGTGCCATATCTTCACATCATTTGAACACCTTCAGGGACGGGGACTCCACCACTGCGTTGGGCAGCCCCTTCCAATCCCTGACTACCCTCTTGGTGAAGAAATTTTCCCTAATATCCAATTTAAACCTGCCCTGTCACAGCTTGGAGCTGTTTCCTCTTGTCCTGTCCCTTGTTCCTTGGGAGCAGAGCCCGAGCCTCCCCGGCTCCCCCCTCCTGTCAGGGAGTTGCAGAGAGCGAGAACGTCTCCCCTGAGCCTCCTTTCCTGAGCCCCCCCCCCAGGTCCCTCAGCTGCTCCTGGTGAGACCTGTGCATCTCGGGCTTTCTCATTTCAGCAGCACAAGAGCCGAAATCGCACCCACCGTGTTGCTATTGGTCGCTCGATCTTCACTCCCCCCACTCTTCCTCCTGTCGCCCCCACTTCATTCCAGATTTTTCGCATTTCTGGGGATTGTTTTTCACCTCACGGTGCTTCCTGGAGCTTGCCCAACAGAAATAAATGCAGCCTGACCATCGCTGGTGGGGCGGGGGGGCAGGAGGTCACACTCTCTCTCGGTAAATTTAGCCTCTCACTGACAGATTTATCCTCCTTAATCAGAACCAAGTGGAGTCTGCGAGGTTTGTTTTTGTGGCCTGAACTTCCCCAAAGTCAGCGCGCACACACCTCCCCCTCCCTCCCCAATTACATAAATGCCTTTAGTTAAGAGCTAATTTCCTGGAGTGTGTGCCAGCGCTCTCTCCAAGCAAACAAAGCAAAGACTGACAGCGTGAAAGAAAAAAAAAGCCAAACCAAAACAAAAAACCAAACCAACAGTGAAAGGAAGATTATTCTAATAAAAAGTGAGGAACCAGGTGACTAAGGGGCTTTTCCCCATTTCTCCTCCTTCATTTGCACTTGTAAGATAAAGCAGAGATGGGGAGCACCTTTCCAGCCCGAAAGGCACAGGTCTACCAGCCTTGTGTAACAGCATCGGAAGGTCAGTGCGAGGAGGGGTGTTGGTAAACTGGCTCTGTCTGAACTCATCTGGATGCCACCAGACCTTGTCTCCATCCAGCATGATCCAGAAGCCCCTTTTAGAATCCCAGAATCCTTCAGATTGGAAAAGACCTTTAAGATCATCAAGTCCAACCATCACCCCAGCACCACCACCACAGTCACCACTGAACCACATCCCCGAGTGTCACACCCACACACCTTTGGAACACTTCCAGGGATGGTGACTCCACCACTGCCCTGGTCAACCTGTGCCAGTGCCTGACAGTCCCTTCTGTGGCAAGCACACCCTCAGGATCTCACCACAGCTGGCCAGGAGTTGCCTAGCACAGGTACTGAGCCTTCTCGAATGCAGTGATTTGTCTTTCCTCCAGTCACGGAGAAATAAAGTTTTGGTCAGAAACTAAAAGGCAGGAGAGCCTGGCAGGTTCATCAGCTTCTCCATTTAAATCCAGACTCTCTGCTCCTGTCCTTTCCTCGTCCAACACTGGCACTACCAAGGCATCCTATCCTGCCACAGCTTGGATCAGCGCAGGGGGCTGATCCAGGTTTGGCTCCACGGTCCTCTCCTGGGAACAAGTTGGAGGCTGTGTGGTAGCGGAGATTTTGTGGACATCTCCCTTCCTGGAGCTCCTCCTCTACATCTGTCTACACTCTTGCTGTAACATTTCCCTTTCGTTTTCCTTCCCACCATGCTATTAATGAAGAATATTCCTAATGTGTGCCAGCCTGGAATGTGCTGTAATGACCATTTTTTTCTTCTGTTTCAGTTTTAACAATTGTTTTTATTGAGCTCCTAAATGCAACCAAACCCATAAAGAACAAACTGGAAAAGTTGAATTCAGACTCTGGTTAGGTTTGATAAACTTCCAGTAGGTCTCAGGGCAGGGGGACCACCAAACTGGCTTTAGATGGGACCCAAATACTTAGGAAGTAGCTGAAGGCATCTGCATCACACCCAGGGCAGGAGAAGCCCCTCCACAGCTTGTCCTGGGAAAGCCTGAGGCTGAGGATACTCAGGGTGTCCCCACAACTCCCCGCCCAGCCCATTGGAGGATCTCTGGGTAACACAAATACCTGGGAAACAACCCATGGAAAACACAAACCTGGCATGAGTGGATCTGGGATGGGAACTCTGTCTGGATTTTTGAACATCCTGGTGGTGTCAGCAGGCGGAGATGAGCCTTGGGCAACACTCACAGCCCCAGCTGTCAGCTCCTACAGCCCAGGAGAACCTCCCAGTGCACTGGGGCCACACACAAATTTAGGAGGGGTTGGGTTTCCATCAGAATGCCATCAACATTTTTTCCCCACTGCTGCAATAGGATGAATCCTTCTATTCCCTTGTAGTTAGGTCAGCCCAGAGGCATTGCTTAAGCACCAGAGAGCTCAGCTGGGCAGAAAGGAGAGAAAGGAGAGAAATTTTCTCTGCAAAGAGAAGCTGCAGGAGAGGGAAGCAGTTACGCAGAGGGGAGAGGTGCACTGACATATTTTGTGGATTAGCACGGGTTGAGATGGAGTCCCAGCCCTGTGACATCATTAATCCAGATTAGGCATCTCCCTGGGTAAAACTCCCACGGAACCACTCAAGTTTTCAGCTCCCTGCTGCATTTCAAAGCTCAGCCTGCAGTTGCCCGCATGCCCTCAGGGGCTGGGGATGGGAGGTGCCCACATGGCTCCCACTGGAAGCTTCTCTCCTTACCCCTCAAACAGAAGTGGTTACCTGGGGATGATGCAGATGCCAGGCTCTGCCAGACCCAGCTCCACCAGAGCGGGGGAACTGCTCCTTCCACAGCAGTGGAGCTGCAGTGCTGCAAACATCGGCCCAGAGGTACTGCCAGAGCTCACTTCAGCCCACGTTACTCCCTTTTGCCCATCTCCCAGGGGCCCTACTGGACCAAGCACTTCTGCCCTGCCTGGAGACAGGTCCCGCTTCCCAGAGGATGGGCTGGGAAGGTAAATTTCAGTGTGGTTTTCTTTGCTTCAGATGAAACTTCCTCTCGTTTCGCCTGGAAAGCGAGCACACGTGGGGCTATTTTTACCCGGGTTTATTTTTAGCCCGTCTTTCCTCCGTCGCTTCTCACGTGTTTGCGCGGGAGGGGCGGCCGCGGCTGGAAGGGCGCGTTCTCCCCCTGCAGCTCGGCGGGGCCGGGGGCGAACACACCGCCGGGACTGACAGCACGGCAGCCTTCCATCCAGCCCTGCTCCCAGCCCTGCTCCCAGCCCACGGCTTTTGTTCCCAAGCAACCCTGCTGCCCACAGCCCTCCCACTGCCCGAGATACCCCACCCGAACAAGCTCCCCTTCCGCCCCTCCCCGTGCTGGACCCACGGTTTGGCCACTGGAAGGCAAAAGGCACCTCTGGGGCAGAGCCTTCTCTACCTGGCCCTGCCTTTGAGCCAAGCAGCTGGCAGGGAGGATGCTGCCCAGCGGATGCTATGGCCCCGTGGATGTTTTTGGTTGGGATGAGCAATGGGGAAAAGTCTGGGCTTCACTCCTTAGGGCAAATGCAAACATAGCCTTGAGCCTTGGTGTGTTTTCCCAAAGGGAAATCGCTGCTTCCCAGCAGCACGATTAACCTCCCCCATGGCCCGTGTGGTCCAGCCAGCAGCAGCTGCTCTGGGAGCAGTGCTGGGACTGCACATGACGAGGGAAAGGGGAGGCAGAGGAGACTGGACCTCGCTCAAGAGACTCTCATGTCCCAGAGCTGCCTCTCACCCTGCCATGAGCTCCCAGAGCATCTTTCCAAGGTTGCTGCTGACTTCCATAAGGGACAACACAGCCTCTCCATCCCAGTCCATCCTGGATAACAGCATGTCACGGTGCCCACGGTGCCACTCTGCCCCCCGTGCCAGCCTGCAGCATGCACTGGCAGGTCCCCCGTTACCATGGCAATGCTGTCAAGGTTCAGATACTTTCCTCCATCCCAGTTTATCCTGCTGTTTTATTTCCCCCACCACCCCATAGTTCAGGGAGGGTTGGGATGTGGCTCTGCCATCAGGGCCTTGGTCACACTGCATGAAGTTCTTGCTGGGGAATAACAGCATCAGATCTCCTGTCATCACAAAGGCAAAGCTGGAATCAGTAAGCAGACACTGATAAATCCTCTGCTGTCTCTTCTCATTAGAGTTAATCGCAGGGAAAAACCCAAAAGGCCTGAAACATTTTGGTTAAGTGACAGGGATTTTTTTTTGGTTGGCCATTATTTTAAAAGAAAAGCTCCCCACGCAGAGGGGACAGCCTTGGGTACAGCTCCTTGTCACTGCTGCCCCCCCCCCCATAACCCACCTCCCCAGGGGACAGCGGGGCAGAGCACCCAGCATCACCCTTCCATGGATGGCCCTGCCCTGGGAGTGCAGGCCACACCAAAATCCAGCACTAGCCACCTGGGCAAGCAGGAAGTCCCCCAGGAACATCTCCCTGGTTCCTTTTCAGCCAGGTGCTATTTCATGGAATCACAAAACCATTAAGGTTGGAAAAGCCCTCTAAGCTCATTAAGCCCAATCCCTAACACAGCACTGCCAAGGCCACCACTAACCCATGTCCCCAGATGCCACATCCATACGTCTTTTGGGCACTTTCAGGGATGGTGACTCCACCAGGGCCGTGAGCAGACTGATCCAACCCCTGACTGTCCTTTTGGTGAAGAGATTTTTCCCCAGCATCCAGTCTAAACCTCCCTTGGTGCAACTTGAGGCCGTTCCTTCCCTCTGGTCCTGTCCCTTGTTCCCTGGGAGCAGAGCCCAACCCCCTCCAGCTCCCCCCTCCTGTCAGGGAGTTGTAGACAGTGAGAAGGTCCCCCCTGAGCCTCCTCTTTCCTGGTGGCCTCCATCCAGCTTCTCCATAGCAACATCTAGACATTCAATATAGATGTGTCCTAAAACTGCCTTTGCTGAATGCCGCCTCTCTCTACCACAGAGAAGCATTTTCAGGGAAAATCCCAGCCTGATCTCAGGCTGGGTGGTTCATGTTCATGCAATGACAGCAGCTCACCTTTAGCTGGTATTCCCAGGCTCTTTCCTACAATGGCATTGCCCCAGTCCTTGTGCACTCGAGTCCTTTTAGCCTGTGGTGGGATGGGATATGGATGAGAGACCTAGAGGGGCTCCAAGAGAGCTGGAGGGGGACTTTGGACATGGGCATGGAGTTCCAGGACAAGAGGGAACGGTTTCCTGCTGCCAGAGGGCAGGTTAGATGGGACATTGGGAAGAAATTAATCCCTATATGAAGCAGAGCTTTCCATTGCTTGGAATCCCTTATCTGAGTTCTGAATGCCATGGAACGGGGGAGTTGGCTGCATGGGTCGCTGTCCTGCCCCAGGCAAGCCCTGCTTGGGGTTTTTCTCCTTGCCATCCTTGATTTAAAAGAGCGGTGCTTTGGCTGAGGATGCTGGTGAGCTGATGGTGGGACACAGTTCCAGGAAAGGCAGATCCATTAATCAAAGTGCTCCCAGTTCAAGGCAGGTGAAGCACCAATAAATATCGAACAGAGCGAGTGAATCAGACTCCAAAGTAGCTTAATAAATAAAAGGTTATTAAAAAAAAAAATCTGCAGATGCTCATGCCAACACTTCTTGAGTCCCAGTCCAGGTCTGAATCACATCTAAGAGTGCCCAGCTCCGTCCTCCAAGGCTGACATCCCAGAGGATAAAGGTCCAAGGCACACTTCAGGCTGCACAGACATGGGTCAATGGGAAGGGAAGTGCTGTCTGGCAGAGAAATGAGCTGCTAATTTATTGAAATGCTTTGGAAAATAATTGCCTTTGGAAGCCTTCAGCTGTCCTGGGTTTGTGCTTTCGTGCAGGACTGGAACTTCAAGAGATGGGACATAAAAGGGAGTGGAAAAGCAAAGAGATCTTTGAAGCTGGGGCAGGAGAGCACACAATCAAATGGAGCCAAACTCCCAGCTCTCACCCCACGCAGGCAAAGCTTTGCAGCTCCCACGGATGAGCAAATTGGGAACAAATCAGCTCTGTTTGTTTTCATGGGGGTGAGAAACACCTCCTAACCTGGCAGCAATTCCTGTTCCTTCAGACAGCTCCTCACAGCAAGCAGGACAGGACCCTGGGAGGGAAGAGTGACGACTCCACACGCTGTCTTGGCACATGGGTTGGGTCACACGTAAAGTTCTGCCCCACGGATTTCTCTGATTTCAGGGCTCCCCAGTTGTCCCCAACATCCTCCCCAGCGGGCGCCTGCTGTCTACAGTGGGAATAGGGAGTTGGCTTGTGGGGGGCTGTGGAGGTGCTGAAGTGAACTCCAACAGAGATCTGGTCTCTGAAGTGCATTGGTCAGACCTGTTTTGGCAGGATCCTTTTGGATCTGGAGGATTCTTGTGGCATAAGCCATGGAGGAACAGATTGCTTTCAGCTTTCCTCTGCAGCGGTTACAAGGAAGATATGATTCCTGCTGTGATTCCAACACAAAAGTGTTAGGGGGCTGTAAGATAAAAAAGAAAAATCAAGCAAACAAAACAAAGCCCCAAAGATCATAAGAGTTGCAGTTTTACCTGAATGCCTCCAAGTCATTTGCTTCTGATGCTGATGAGTGAGTTTTGGCAGGTTTGGAGCGCCAAAGAGGGGAGAGCAGAGGCAGTGAAGCTGTCCACAGCATCATCCTTTCCCACCTCAATCTCCCTGCGAGCATCTGCTCCTGCCTGCAGAAGGTGCAGCCTGGTCTAGTGGAAGGTGTCCCTGCCCACGGTAGAGATTGGAATGACATGGATTTTAAGGCCTCTCCCAACCCAAACCATTCTGGGGTTGTCTGAAGGTGCAGGAGGCTGTGAGCATGGTCCCAGCTCCTTAGGGCTCCCTGTTCCCACTCCTCCTCAGCTTGGCTGCAGCTCCTGGTGAGGAGCAGGCTCCAGAGCCCAGCCAGTGTGACACTGGCTCTGGTGACTCAGGGGACACTTTCCATTCCCCAAATCTGGAAGTGACAACATGGAGATGGAAAGTGTCCTTGTGTCCTTGTGCAGCAATTCTCAGGTGAGTTGGTGGGGTCATTGGTGGTGAGCTGGGTGGCGCTGCCAGGCTCTAGATGGGGAAGGGGGTCCTCATCCCATGCCATGGCTTGTCCCCCAGCCATCATAGAAAGGGTTGGGTTGGAAGGGACCTTAAAGCTCATCTAGTCCCACCCCCTGGCAGGGGCAGGGACACCTTCCACTAGCCCAGGTTGCTCCAAGCCCCATCTGACCTGGCCTGGCACACTTCTGAAGATGGGGAATAGATAGAGCAGGGTGAAAAGCAAAGAGGAGAGAGCAGCCCCAGAAAGGGCTGAGGAGGGAATGAACACAATTCCAGCCCCAACCCCAGCTCCCGCTCTGCCAGGGGTTCCCAGGCGCTCTCACAGCACTTGCACTGAGGAGAGGGCAGAGGACGGATGGGGTCACTGCTCCAGCAGCACAAAGAGGGGTTCAGAGCTCTTCCCACTAGAGCTGCCTGGCTTCCCTCCCCCCTCCCAGTGGGTCTGCCACCATCCCCTTCTTGCTCTTGGGCCATCCTCTGGGTGAAGGTCGTTGCACAAAGCCAGAGTAATTGCCCTGCCTTGGAGGGCTCTTCTGAAAATCAGCACATTCAGGAAAAGCATCTTTGAGGTGCTCAGTGGAAGGGCCATCCTGGTCCCAGGGACAGAGCTCGTATTCAGGCTCTGCAAACAACGGGGCATTCATCAGGAATGAAGGGACAGTAAATTCAGAAGTGAGGGGGGAAAAAAAAGGCATCTTTTCACACAGTTTGCCTCGAGGAGCTCAATGTCATATGATGGGGCCAAGGGACGGGTGGGATCAAACAACTGCTGAGCTGACCTTGGATATTGGATTATACAGACCAAGAAATAAACGGCATTAGAAACGGGAAGGCTCAGTGAGTGAACCACACGTGAGCCCCAGAAACCAGTCGGGCTGTTTTGTCCATCAAGGACCGTGCTGGAGAAGTCTCCCTGAGGAGAGACCACCTATTCTGGGAATGGGTTCTAGGAAGCAGCCTGGATGAGGACTCCAGGACTTCCTGCAGCTTTCCCTGAGAATCCTGGCACCAGCTGATGAGTCAGTAAGAATCCTCTGCTAGGCACAGTGGCAACCAGCACTCTCACTACAAGGATGGCTATCAGGAGTCTCTCCTTCCAGCCACCCCTGGAAGGTTTTACTTGTACCCAACTCATGTTGTTACTGGGAAGATCTCAGCTCCTCATCTCTGCACCTGCCCTGCAAGGAGCTGCAGCCATCATTCAAACCATGGAATCATGGAATGGTTTGGGTTAGAAGGGACCTTAAATTCCAGCCAATTCCACCCCCTGCCGTGGGCAGGGACACCTGGCAGTATCCCAGGTTGCTCCAAGCCCCATCCAACCTGGCCTTGAATACTTCCAGGGTTGGAGTCCACAATCTCTCTGTGCAACCAGGTGCTGGCATCAGGTGTGAGGGCACCTGCAGCTCAGCCCACATCCCAACCTCTTTGGATGGCACCAGCAGGGGTGGCTCGAGGCCCAGGCCTGGCTCCGTCCTTCCCTGATGCAGTAAATGGACCTACAGCAGTAGTGGGCTTGATTATCAAAACCAGGAGGAGGTGGGAAAACAGGAAAATAGGAATACACAGTCAGTCAGGATGAAACTAGGGCTTGGAAAGCTCAACCCTCCTTCCCAGTCCTGTTTTATACAAAGGTTTGATCTTTTGCTTGAGGGCAATGTCAAGATCATTTTAATAGAAGTACAGTTGGCAAGAGGGATGGAGACCTGTGCTGGGAACTTGGAATAAAACATGTTGTTTCCCTTTTAAACTGCAGAGGGAGAAGGCAGGGAAAGGTTTAGAGCAGAGGATGAGCTGGTGCAGTAAAATATCACCTACAAAACCAAATATGCCAATAAAAGCCTCCAAACACCTTCAATTACTGAAGTTTTCCTATTAATACTCACACTATGTTAATTCTTGACTTGAGTGGTAGCAATGCCAACTTGAGAGCACAGCCTGAAGAGGATTTGGGATGCTGGTGGAGCTTTCTTTGCTGGATTGAGCCATCCCAGCACGTTCCCAGACTGAGGCTTTTCAAGCTGCACCACTGTGCGCTGCAGAGCTGGGAGGTCACACAACCCCAGCTCTGCCTCTCTGCAGGTTGGGCTACTCTTTTTAAGCTGGTGAGATAAATGTTTTGAGAAGAGACACATTAAAGCCATGGCTGCTTTCTCCAGGGAACTATCAGGCTGATTGTATTTGGCCAGAGTACGGTCCCAGGGTCAGGCTGTCAGCTTCCATTAAGGTTTGGATGTGCGTCACCGAATGGAAAGCACTTGGCTCCATTGCTGCTCCTTGGATTGCTCTGTGATGAATCCCATCATTAACTTACTCTACTTGGCCTAGGGAAGGTGATAAGGCTGGGGCTGCAGCACTCCCAGCAGGATCCAAACCAAATGGCTTCCCGGGAAGGGCAGTTCCATCATGGCACTGCCAGGTCTCCCTGTTCTCTTGTCCCACTGGGATGCACCTACCCCAGATTTCGACCCAGGTGGATGGGTTTGGGTAATTAAGGGTAATTAAAGCTCAGCCATGTGTCACTGCTTCACATCTCCTGCCTGAGGCACCAGGCTGTGCTCCAGCACTGCTCCACTGGCATGACAGGAAACAGAGCTGGAAGCTTCCCTGTCTTTTTTAAGTCTCCTGCCCATGGATCAGGCTCCTTGTGACCCCTCCTGTGCCAGGGATTGGAAACCCATTGCAGCTGCTGGAACAGGGCTGCTGGGGCCCCAGGCTGGGACTGAGCCATCCCAGGTGAGAGCAGGGTGGCACAGTGGAATCTGGGCTGCTGGCTTTCTCCCTGGGAATTTGGGTAGAAGTTCTGCCTGCCTCTCTAACACATCCGGATCAGGGATTTTCATCCCCCTACATCTTCTACAGAAACAGAGCAGCTCTTCAGACTCCTCTGACCACTCCCTTGGTAGGTACATGGAGAAGGGCAGAGAGGTCCAGACCAGCCATAGTTCCCTCCTCCTGAGGGCACGCAAGGGGACAACCAGCCCTTCCCCAGGACATGGGAGAATGCCGAGACCTTTCCTCAGAGACCAGGGTGACTCAGCTCCCCCAGGGATGGGCAAGGGACCCACATGGGCAAACAGCACCCCACCCCCAGCTGCCCTGGAGGGCTCCAAAGGGAAGAGCACATCCCTGGATAACACTGCAGAGCTGGGAAGATTGCTCTCCACCTCTTCAGAGCGCATGTTGTCTCTGCAGTGCCTCTGGATGCTGAGTTTAATCCGCTCACACCAGTTCCAAGTGTGTCTGCCTTGCATCCCATCGGCAAGGAGGGCTGACCAGGAACACTTCCCATCTTCCTTTGGTTTTATGATCTCATGAATTTATCAAAGGTAATTAAGCTGCCCCTGGTTGAGGCATCCCAGACAAGCTGCTGCAGTCCTGCTCTTCCAGAGCAGCTTCCCGGGATGGGGAGGGCTTGGCACCATCAGCGCAGGCAGCCCTGGAAATCCTGCAGCGCCGTCAGGCGTGGGGCAGGAGCCGGGGCCATATTCCCAGGCCTGGACTGCACAGGACCAAATCCACGGTTCCTGCTGGAGAGAGAAGATGCAAAGTAAATGCGAACAAATGCTAAGTGTATTCTCCAAGAAATTTAGGGAGCCGGAGCAGGAGGGGTCCTGCTGGGAAATGCAGAGCTGTGTTTTGCGCCGCTCAAGGGCATCAGTGGCTCCTGAAACCGATGGGATCTCCAGGTCTTTGCTGAACCATCCTGCTGGCTTCCAACATGCAGCTGAGCTGAATTTTCTCTCCGAGCAGCTGGTTGAAGTTTCAGCCCTGCATTAACTTGCACACAGCATTTTGGGAAGCCCTGGGAATGGTAACATGTACCCAAAGCCTTTCAGGCACCACAGGGAGCCTGAGGCGACAGGGGGCACACACCCCTCCGGCTGCAGCAATCCCGGGGGTGCCCCAGGATACCTCTCAGCAGAAAAGACAAGCAGAATGGAGCTGAAGGCTCTCCTGGGATGCTGTAGTAGTTTCCCACCCCCAGGGCTCTCCCTTGCAGGGGTTAATTCCAGCCCCAACACACAACCTCTGCCTTTGTTTGGGCACACCCAGCCTGGGGCTGGTTTGGGCCACACCATCGAATCCCAAACCACACACAGAGCTGCAGCCACAGACAGCAGGAGCAGCTTCACTGCTCCCTCCCAGACACCAGGGCTGGTAATGCAGTTCAAAGTTCTCTTCGGTACAAAAAATGGGCTTTGAGGGTAATTCGTTGCAGCTTGAAAGCAGCTGAAGTTAATTACAGAGCAATGAAATATCACACTTTAATATTACTTCATTCCCCTTGGCTGGACTGCCATGAAACGCTGCTCTGTTCCAAGGTCCAGACCCAAGCGCTTTCTGATCTCTAGATAACGTCCCAGTTACACTTTGGAGAGGAAGGTCATGGGATGCACAACCCACTGGAGCCCAGGAGACGGGGGGACAGAGCACAGTGCCGCATGTGGGGACTGGGAGGGGTGTGCAGTGCATCCGTAGTCCCCATTGGGGGACCCATGGAGCCTCCAGCCCTGTGCTTTCACCTCAGCTTCTGTTTGAAATTCAGGCATCTCCTCTCCACCAGCACACAGGGCACTCCCACAGGTGATGCTGAGGTCCATGAGCAATCCTGCCATCTGGCCCAGTGGTCATCCTGGGAAGTCCCCTGGCTACAGGCCAGCACTCAGCCAGGTGAGCTCTTTACTCACACATTTCTTGAGCAAGAGCTTGAGGCGAAGGGCATTGCAGGTGTCTGCTCTGTCCTCTGCAGGCCTGGGAAAGTCTGCTGAGAGGATGGAGAGCAGGAGCCTGAGATGGGTCTGTAAGGCAGGCAGACGAACAGGAGCTGCCCTGCTTGCTGGTCACCCCAGAGAAGATGCTCAGTATCCCTCCTGCCCCAGTGCCACTTGGGTGCTTTCTCCTGCTTGGAAACAACACGGAATAAGGCAAACGGGAATACCAGGGTGGACACAGAGGCCAAAGCACTTGCAAAGAGAACCTGTGTGGCCCACACAAGGGACAGAGCTGGCCCAGGGATGGCCACAGCCACCACATGCTACAGGGCACCTCAAAGCCAGGGGTGTGGGAGTCCCAGGGTCCAAAATAGAGTTAAAAGCATAGATTTGAGAGCCTTTTCCACACAGTCAGGAGCCTTGGCCACTGCAGCCTTCCCCGCGGGGCCTGAGGCCTGTTCTCGCTGCCGTCATCCTGCGGGGCTGCTCAGAGGAGCAGGCAGCATTGCCACCTAATGGGATGTGCTGGGAAAGCCCCGAGCGTCCTGCTGGAGCCCCGGACGCCGGAGGCTCTGCAGGAGGGGCAGATGCTTTCAGGCAGCTCCCCCGCGGCGTGTGGTCAGGACACAAAGCACAGCAATCCGAGGGTTCCTGCGCTCGGAGCCGTGCCAGGGAAGGGCAACGCGAGGCAGCCGCCCATGACCCGGCGGTGTCACAGCCCACTCCTGCCTGGGCACGGGGGGAACGAGGTTTAGTGCCTCTCAGACTCGTTTCCACTCCACTGCCCCCGCAGCTCCTAAAAGCTCCTGCCAGCAGAGCACGGGGAGCGTGGAGCTCTCCAGGAAGCGGATGTGTGGTCCAGTTAAACACACCTCCTGGCCAAAAGGCTGCATGCACACAGACACCCAGGGAAAACCAGATCCACAGGGACTCCAGAAACCACAGGATGTGGTTGGGAGGAAGGGGGTGGTTGTGCCATGAAGGCACAAGAGCAGTTGGGCAGACAGATGCACTGTGCCACACCCACGGAACTGGACACAGCCTTCCACCCCATCACCACCACCTGGAGAGCAACATGGCACTCACCTTCCATGGTCCATCTTGGGGAACGGCTGGAAGCAGCAAGGGTCCCATCTGTTGAATTAATGTACTGGACAAAGTCACAAATGCCCTCCCAGAAAGGCCTGCTCACATCCCTGGTCCTGCCTAGATCACCAGCTTTATAACCCAGCACAACCTAGACCATGACCAGGAGCCACAAGAGAGCACCAGCTGATGCCTCACTCCAGCTGAGACCCTCACCTCCCTGCAGGGTTCTCTTTGCTCTGAACAAACACCCCACAGAGAAGCCAAGAGGGGATTTGAGACCTCTCAGAGTCCATGGTGGCTTTAGTTTCCTTTTCTCACTGAAGGTACAGCCCCTGCCCATGTCAGCCTGGCTTCCAGGACTGCCTCAGCTGGCCACTGAGGACAACAGGAGCCTGATTTTTACCCATATCCTAAGACAAAAGCAGAGGAAGATTTCATCATGTTCCTTCCTGCTTCAGCATTGGATCTCTCCTGTAAGCAGAGAAACTAGAACTCAAAAAGCAGCAAATGGAGCCTCTGTCCCCACTGGCAAATCCCACCCCAATTTCTGACACCCTCACCTCTTACGGGATGAAATCAATCAACCTTCTCTCCCAAAACACCCAGAGAAGATGGGTTCCTCACTTTCTGCCAGAGCCACATGAGCAGCGAGAGAACAATGCCTGCTAGAGGGAAGGACCGGGAAGCTAGAGAAACTGAAACCATTGCTCTGCCACAGCTTTTAGCCCTCAGCAGGGAGACACACTCTCCTGTTTGGAACGCCAGCAAGTCCTCACCTAGCCAGATTCACCAGCAACCCTTCCCTGGCCACACACTCACGTTTTTCCACCTCACACCTCGGTGTGGAGACAAGGGTGAGGGCTGGAAACACTCACCTGGAGGTGCAGCAGCCCATGTGCTTGTACCCCCATGCAACACCGCTGTCTGGGATTGTGTCTGCAGGCCATGCTCCCCGATCCAGGAGCAGGTGGAGGAATGAGGTGTGGTGTCTGCCTCTCCCGGAGAGAACCGAGTGTTCCCATCCCGGCTGCCTTTGAAGACACTCAGCACTGAGCTAATTGAGACAAGGCTTTCTCAGGATTTAAGTACCGTTTGTAGCTGTAGTCTTTGTTTGGAAGGGTGGAGAACACAGCTGGAGTGGTCCCATCAGATAGCAGGAGTGAGGCTGGGCTCCAGCACCTGCTGAGGAATTATCCGGCACCAGGAGGCACCGCGCTCGTTTTGATCTCACTGTGAACACGCATTTGGAAAAAAAAACCAAACAAAAAAAACCCACAACCCCCCCCCCCCAAAAAAACCCAAACAAACAAACAAAAAAAAAAACCCCAAAACAAAACTAAACTTAAAGCTGGGAACGGGAGCAGAACCTGCAAGTTCCATGGCATCCTGCCACCCATGATGCTCCAGAATTACAACTAAGCAGGGCCATGGGAGCAACACTGTCAGGTTGCTCAGTGTTGACCAACGTGGATGGGAGCTCCCAAGGCCACACACTCCCATGGAGCTTTGCCCAGGATCATGGAATGGTTTGAGTTGAGAGGGACCTTTAAAACTCATCTAGTCCAACCCACCTTGCCACAGGCAGGGACATCTTCTCCTATCCCAGGTTGCTCCAAGCCCCGTCCAACCTGGCCTTGGACACTTCCAGAGATGGGGCAGCCACAGCTTCTCTGGGCAACCTGTGCCAGGGCCTCCCCACCCTCATGATGCCATCTCCTGTCATCTCCACAAATGCAAGTCAACAGAAAGCCAGACCACGGAGGAGAGCCCATCCTTTTCCTTGATCTTTGGACCTTCTTTTCCACCAAGACACCCCTGAATGCAGATGGCTTTTGGGGTTCTCCATAAATGCTCACCTCACACTAAACCTGTGCAGGCACATTTTTGGGGAGCAGCCCATCAGATGCCCTCCCAGCTCCTCTCTGCTCTGGTTGCTTCCACTCACTACTCCACAAATGATTCAATTTTGCCCAGTCTTTTGCAAACAGCACTAGAAGCCAGCTAGAATTTGTTGTGCACCTAAGTTGTGCTTGCTCAGCAAGATCTTCCACAGAAAGGATTCATTCTAACCTCTGCCTGTGGTGGAGGCACAGCAGCACAGATAATATCCACATCTCACTGCCATTATGGTGCTGCCCCATCCCTGGAAGTGTCCAAGGCCAGGTTGG
>JAWWES010000002.1:5783806-5800186 GCA_035583135.1 Lophotriccus pileatus
AGCAGCACAGATAATATCCACATCTCACTGCCATTATGGTGCTGCCCCATCCCTGGAAGTGTCCAAGGCCAGGTTGGACGGGGCTTGGAGCAACCTGGCCTAGTGGAAGGTGTCCCTGCCCATGGCAGGGGGTGGAACAAGATGGGCTTTTTAAGGTCCCTCCCAACCCAACCCATTCTGAGATTCTGTGATTAAAACATCAAAGTTTCACCTTGAAGGAGGAAAGGGAAGAAGAAATTGGATCTCGTAACTGCAGCCCTAGGCCAGATATCACTGCTGAGGAGCACAGGGTGGGCAGGGACAGGCGAGGAGTCACCCACAGGTATGTTCAGTGGAAAGGCTGTTCCTGGCACAGCCCGGATGGTCCCAGCTGTGCCCTGGCTGAGGAGGAAGCTATTAATGGCCATACTAGAAGAGCACAGACACGTGTTCCTGAGGCTGAGAGGCTTCACCTCTTCATCCGAGGCTGCAGCACAGCAAGCATTTGTTTTGGTGGCAGCACCATCCCCACCCACCTCCTCTTTCCTTCCTCCCCTCCTGTGCCACCAAAAAGTGACCCCGAGGGGGAGTTCGTTGCTGAACTATTGGACCGACCAACTGCAGCCACTGGAAAAGCTGCTGACTCTGCCCATAAATGTGCCCTTTCCCCAGGAATCTGCAGTGGCAAAGCAGGCAGAACCAAGTATGGGACACGGCAGGCAAGCCTCCCCACGCATTAACACTGGCATTGGGAATTTGGAATAAGAGGACAGACTGCAGATGGTATCACACATGCACCTACGCGGACGCACGGAGAGGACTTGAGCCATGTTATCTTTTCCAATCCAAGTAAGAACTGGAAAGGGACGACTCCAACTGGCACAGCACAGCCTCCAAAACCCAAAATCTTCACAGCTGGTTTGCTAAGAGATGTTTTTTTGACTTGCTGGAGTGGGAAGGAGGGAAGAGAAAAACACAGCTAGCACTCCTTCCTACAGCAAGGGAAGAGAAAGTTATTTCCTTCACATATTCAGGCAGTAAACAGTTTTACTTCTAAAGCAGAGTTAAAACCGGAATAAAATAAAAAAGAAAGCATGCTCAAGAAGCATTCTGTCACACCACACTGCTCGCCATACAAGCCAACACTGCTTTTCCTGACTGGAATTGAAGTCTTTTACATCCAAAGCTCAGCTCAGCTCTCAGGGTGCTGCTGGAACAGGCAGGGAAGGCTCTGGAATCTGCTCTGCACCCCACTGGGGTGAACACGACAGCTTTCCCAGCTCTTCCCACAGCACCAAACACCTTTCCAGGAGATCTGACATCAGGCTGAACACAGAGTGCCAAGTGAATTCAAGCACCTGGAGAACACGGCAATGCCGAGATGGAGGACACCTGGACAAACAGAGCTGGACAACTCCAAAGGGATCCTAAAACCACAGCAGGTGTTCTTTTCATGTCCACACTCCTCAGTGCTGGGAGATGAAGCTCTGGGCTTGTAATCTCACCGTGTAGGAGAAGAGAACAGCAGTGCAGGCTGGCAGTCCTTCAGGATGAGGGTAGCCCTTCCTGGAGGAGGCATGGAATAAGCCATAAAACATGGAAACAAAAAGCTACAGGATCAGTAAAAAGAGCCACATTTCTATCCCACTGCTCATTCATCTCAGTATCTAAAACCAGGCCCCCAAGGCTCTTGTTAAAGGACTCTTCATATTGGTTTTGATATGGGAAGGGGCATGAACATGACTTGGCTGCTTAATTCCAAGGCACTGCCCTAAATTCCAGGATGCCTGGCAGCACTTTTCCTGGGTGATTGAAGCAGTTAGCCCCTTGCTGGAAATGCAAAATTAACTGCAGGCTAAATCTGGACAGTGTTGCTTGAACCAGTGCCAAGGTGCCTCATTTCTGTGACTAACTAACACCAAATGAATCATTTCTTTAAAGAAAACCTCTCCAACTTGGACTTTCGGGGACTTGCAAAAATAATAATTACATTTTTCTACTCAAAAAACATTTTGCTCTACAGTGGAATCAGAGAGGAGAAGCTCAGTACAACCACTGGGAATGACTTTGAATATTTTTTTATACTCTTAAGCAGAGACATTTTGCTGTATGAATTGAGATCACTTCTCTCCATCTCTCAGTGAGCTTTGCTGGGGTCCTGCAAGTGCCTTTCAGCACGTGTTGTTGTTGTTCCTAATGAACCCGATAAAACACCACGCATGACAGAGCAAGAAATTAACTTTACAAGAGTCAGGAGGATATAGGTTTAATTTCTCTTAATTCAGCAGAACAACAATAATCCTGTATAATAATATGCCACAGTCCTGAGGAAGAGAAAGCTCGGCTCTGATCTTAAGGCTGCCCCAGATCACTTTTTTGTCACACACTGACTATGCAACACCCAAAAGTCCTGAGTTTATCAGGGAAAAACAAACCAGGATAAAGTGGTTTTCCTTCTTGGAGACTACTCCCTTCAGCTGGAGGTGGACGGTGACTTAACCAGAGTTTTCTTGGTGCTGATGTGGAGCAGGTACACTGAGCTTGGCTCCTCTTCACTCAAGTCCCGTGGTCCCTCGTGGCCAGGGCTCCCCAGGGGCTTCACTTCAGCCAGATCCACTTGTCCCCCACGTCGGCGTTGTAGCCCTGCCTGTACTTGCGCCCCGGGAGCTGCAGAAAGCACAGAGCTCAGTCAGAGACATTTCCCACTCCCCACACAAAGCTTGGAAGCGCCTCATGCTATCTGCAGAACTCAATCCTGAGCTGTGCAGCTCAAGGGGCGGACCCACAAAACCCACTAGGTCATAATATATATAAATTAGGCCAGTAATCTCTACAGCATATTCCACCTGGATTCATCCAACTCCTCCCCAGTTTGAGAAATGACTCCTCTCACTGTATCACGTCGCAGAGGAATTGAATCAGTCGGTAGAACCTCACTCCAAAATAGGCACACACATTATTAAATACATGAAATGCTTCATGCATGAGATACCGAGTTAATTACCACGTTAAATTAAACCATTCAAATGGAACTGCAGATTTAGCCTTCAAGAGCTGAACTTAACTTCATTAAAGCAAAAGCAGTATTGGCCTGTCTTCATAAGCAAAGCCAGAAACCACTGTTTGGTGGAAAAAACACGAAGTTTCTTGAACCCTCTACCCAAATTGCAGTGGTACCCTGGGACCTAAGCAACAACCTCTTGAGTCTCGGGTGTAGAAGCAGCTCCCTTTGGTAAGTACTGACCACAACCTGCAATGCCAGAGATGGTTAGATCCCAGCTCCAAAAGCAGTATCCATCTCCAGAACCTCCATTCCTACCTCCAGGAATGAGACAGAGACAGAACACAGTGTTCACCTTTGAGCTCCAATACTGGGCTCAAGAAGCAAACCACCAAGAAAAAAGGGCAAATCAGTTTTGTGAGAAAGTCTGAAGCAAGCAAAGATGCTGCAATAAAACTCTTCCTTTAAAAATAAGCTATCTGCTGGCAGCCTTTCTAATAATTAAGCACAGATCATCTGGTCTGTCTCCACACAAATACTGTTTTCACTCAGGACCCCTGAGTTATCCTGATGGTTTTTCCTTTCGAAAAAAAAAACCCGTAAGAGTATCCTGTTGTAGAGAGCTGCCCCTGCAGAAAGAAGCAAGACCCAGTCTTGATAAAAATCTATACTAAGGCCACAAAAACCAGCCATTTAATCAAAGATGAAGCCTGCTGTTTTGAGGAAGTGGAGGGCTGTGGGTTTTTTTTTAATTGAAGGTCAAAAAGTAAGATTTCTTTCCCTAAAAATCAAGCTAACAGGAGACTTTACCTCCTTCCTGAGACACTCCCCACCCTGCCTTGTCACAAGCATTTGTGATCAGCTTTTCTGAGGTTTTTCAATTAAATGTCTTGTCTAAATATCAGCAGAAACCACACAGTCCTGTTGAGAGTTCCCCCTGCTGAGCAGAGAGGAGATGGGAGATGAAAATAGCTGATTACTGTCTCTGCCCCACGAATCTCCAGTGGTGAGCCTGGGAGGACACCAGACCTGCTGCGACCGGCCTGTGACACAAACACAGCTCTCCCTGCTCCTCTCCAGGCAGCACATAATTGGCCCTTTGATACTTGAAGAGATTTCCAGATAACTAGATTACTAAAGCAACAGGAGATCTCTGGGAAAAGACAGGAGTTTACAGTTTTGTTCTGGGTAATTCTGCCCTCTTTAAAAAAGCTACAATATCAATCCCAACAGAACTCAAATTCATTGTCCAAAACAAATTCCCCATGTGCCTTTGCTTAAAGACATGCAAGACATCAAAGCAAATGTTATAATAAGTATTCATCCATAACTCCATCCTTCCCAGTGGGCCTTGGCAAAGGCAGGGGAGGTTGAAGATATGTTACAGCCAACCTGTCAAAATAGCCAAAAAAAAAAAAAAAAGGGAAGAAGGCAGAGTAAACCAATCCCACACTACCTAGGAAGCAGGATGATGTGAACTGATGTTCTGTGCACAAGTGACTTCCCAAAAATGGGCTCTTCAAATCCCACGTTTTACAGTTGGGATTGCAGTAAAAAAACCTGCAGACCCAGGAACAAGGCAGGTTTTTGCAGACCACTGCAAAGAGGAGGGTAAAGAACATCAGGGAAGATCAGGGGATGCCAAGCAAGTGGTAGGATATGCTTCTTCTAGCGAAGCTGCTGCTCCAAACTACAGCCAGCTGAAATTCCCAGGCTTGGCCAGCATGTGGGCAGGGATGAGAACAGCCAGCCAGCCCTGAGGTTGCTGGGTTTGCAGCCAGACTGCCCAGGCCAGAGGAGAGATGATGGAAAAGAGATAGGAACATGGAACTCCATGGAACTTGGCAGTAGCTGAGAGAACAGAAAGGGATTGAATATTCACCTTCTCTTCCAGTACAAATCCCCTGGGAGTGTCCAAGGCCAGGTTGGATGGGGCTTTGAGCAACCTGCTAGTAAAAGGTGTCCCTGCCCATGGCAGGGTGGAACAAGATGAGCTTTAAGGTCCCTTCCAACCCAACCCATTCCATGCTTCTGTGATAACAGAGACCCCAACAGACAATCCCATCCCCAACAGAGCTCATCCACATCCCTGCAGCAGGAGATAAGGCTGAGCTCCTGCCAGGTCACTGCCAAGGAACAGATTTTTCCACTCCATGGGAATTAGTAAGACAGAGACTCAAGCCTTGGCCTGCTGCATTACACTGAGCAAAACCCAAGGGTTGGCAGCGAGGATTGTTTCAAGAAGGATGTGATAAAATCCACCACACAGAGCATGAAACCCATGAAATGAGCTGTACCCAAAGGCAGGGCCAAGCTCGAAGGCATCGAGCTGCTCAACTTTAAAGGAGCATTAGGAAAAGAGATGAAAACAAGAATCTCTCATCAGTTAAATTAAGAACCTGCCACAGAAGTGTCTGTCAAAACCATAAACATGATGAAAAGCCCTATAAAGTGGTACAAGCTGTGGAGCAGCAACAAACAGCTTCAGCCAGCTGTTTGTTATCGGGCTCCTCCAGATAATTCCACCCCAGACATGTGCAGGTAGAGCTCTGGAGAGTTTTAACAACCTCAAAAGGTTTTGTTTAGAGCCTGTCTTGTTTTCCAATGTTTCAGGAACAAAAAGAATTACAGATTTTGCCTTCTATTCCTGTGTTGCTTTGTGCTAATGGCTGGTCTGCAGCTCCAAGAGATCTATAAATAGCCTGTTTTGAGCAGCACTGATCAAAGAGCACTTAAAAGCAGAGTCATTACTCTGCAAGCTTGGGCTCGTTCATCAATATCCAAACCTCATCCTTCGGTGGCTGTTTATAACAGCCAAAATAATAGCCCCTTCCATCACTGTTGTTAGCAGATGACTACTTTTTCCAGTAGAAATCCTGACTTCCACAGGTTTGTCAGTGTTGTTGGCACACAGCTAAAACCTGAGAGAACCCAGGAAATGGAGCTTCATATATTGGCCGGATTCTGGAAGGGCTTGGCTCCCCATTGCTCTCCACAAGTACCCAAAAGGAGGTTGTAGCCAGGTGGGGTCTCTTCTCCCCAGTGACAAGTTGTGCCAGGAGAGGTTTAGGTTGGATATCAGGAAAAACTGCTTCCCTGAAAGGGTTGTCCAGCCCTGGCACAGGCTGCCCAGGGCAGTGGTGGAGTCCCCAACCCTGGAGGGATTTAGAAGTTCTGTAGCTGTGGCACTTGAGGACTTGGGTTGGTGATGGCCTTGGCAGCGCTGAGTTTACAGCTGGATTCAATCTTCAGGGTCTTCTCCAACCTCAACGATTCTGTGTCCCAGAGCAACAGCTAAAGGAGGGGAGGGGGTATAGACGCCCCCAAACACACATTCAAGGTGTGTATGAGTTGGTTTCCAAAGGCCTGGCACACAGATATTTGTTCCACTCTCACTCCTGCCATTCTTTACTCAAACAAACCCCTTGATGCTGTCTGTTAACATTCCCTGCAGCCCAAGAAACAAGGGTACTCAAAAACTTTACTGAATTGAGGTTAAAACAATTCCACTTTGCTGAAACTGTTCAATGAATGTTGTCCTACCCTTCATTCACTCATTAAAAGAGACAGACAAGGGAAATCCTTTGGAAAGAGAAGTGTCCATAAGGAGCACCAGTCATCCACAAGAGTGCAAATCTATGGCAGGGAAAAGCCAAGTAACAATATCCAAGCACAGCAGCACAGTTAGAAACCTCAAACTGACATTATTATGCAGTTTAAGATCCATAGAGATGTTACTCCTCTATTAAATTATATTTCAATTAATTTTAATTTAATAGAGGTCTACCCTGGGGATCACATTCATCCATGGGTATGGGATTACGAAGGGTCTGGGAAAGGGAGGGTGTGCTCCCACATGAAGTGTTTCCATTCACAGGGACAGACTATCAAGTTGAAATGGATTATTTTAATGCCAGTGAAGGATTTGTCCTTTTGATTTACACAGGTACCCAGTGCCTGGGACAGCAGGGTCCATCTCCTAAAATAAAACAGGTACAGCCACCCAGACCAAGATTTGAGACAGTCCCAAGGTCTCTCAGGCTCCTTCCCTCCCATATCTGGGACAGATATCCCTGCCCACTGTCCAGGATATTTTTCACGGGAAGCAGGGTGGAGAGCTACATGTTTCTAAAGCAGAAAAGGGGCTGCTCTCACACTCTCTCCATATGTACAGGACTGGTGAGAGCAGAGAAGTGGGAAGGTTGGAAGAGAAATAGATCCCATGCCTATTCCCGCCTTTTTCCAGGTACCCTTCAGGAACAACTCTGTCATTCCCACATTTTAGTTACTCCTCAGGTTCCTCTGGTCTTACTCATACCTAGCCAGGCAACATCTTGCTACTTTACAAAGGGCTAAAAATATTTTTGCAGAGATAAAACAGGGCTAAAAAGAAAAACAAACTTAAATTAAGCCTTTCCTAATTTGTGTGTCTGTTCTCATTCCTTCCTGGATTCAAGAACAGATAGGGCCTGGCACTACAGCTGTCAAACACCTCCTTTTAAACAAGAATTAGGAAAGGAGATCTTGATCCTAACAAACCCAGAAACTTCATCAAGCCAAGAAAAAGAATGGTAGAAGAGGGAAAACAGAAAGTTGTATCAAAGACAGCAGCTATGGTAACAATCCCAAACATGGAGAACAAAGATATCCTAAGCTCCCTGCTCCTGCAAAGGTAAGAGTTGATCCTGCTGTTGATCCAGACTCCAGATTCCAGAAAGCTCAAGTAATTCTTCTGTGGCTCTTTTGGGAGATTTGTGTGTAAGCAGGAGACTCTGCACTCTCAGAGGAGATGGGAGAGCTAAAGGACTTCCTAACATCCCCTTCTGCCAGCAGCCACCTTCAGCCCCTGCAACTACAGCTGCCAAAAACAGTCAGGGCTGCACTTCACAGGCCACTTGGGCCACCTCAAATCTGGAGAAAATCTTCCCTTAATGTTTGGGCTACTTGTGACCCTCACATTGTAAACACATGTTCTTATACCCTTATTTTTGGGTTGTGAGACAGAGCTGACTCACGTTGCAGGCTCACCTTCCCATCACTCAAAAGCTACTTCCCTGCAGACACAGAAATAACTGGAGAAATGGCAGACATTGCACACAAGGGTTTCCCCTTCTAAGGCTGCATTCCTTAGGAGAAAAGAGGAATAAAAAGCCATGGGAAAAAGGGTGGGACTCTCCTCCCCTCTGACCTGTTGCCTCTTCTCCACTTGCTGCCATGCAAGACTGCAGGGGACTGCCAGCCTCCCATTCCCAGGCTCTGGGGCAGAAGGGAAGAGGATGAGGAGCAGGATATAAAAATGAAGCTTGACAAGGCAGCTGAGCTGGTGCAGCTGCCTTGGAAGGAGCCAGAATGTATCTCAGAGCAATAGCCAGGTCTGTGATCAGCTCAAGCTTTCCTTGCCTCGTGGTCAGCACCTCTATATTCCAAAAGCAGTCTGCCACTAGGGAAAAAGGCGTGTGGAAAACAAAAGGAGCGCCTTCTCTTACCTTTCTGTGGCATAGGACGAGGTAAAATGGCTTCACAGTGACAGAGAGTAGGGATAGATGGGATACTGGGGACAAATTCTTCCCTGGGAGGGCGGGGAGACCCAGAGAAGCTGTGCAGCTGTGGCTGCCCCATCACTGGGAGTGTTCAAGGCCGGGTTGGACAGGACTTGGAACAACCTGGGCTAGTGGAAGGTGTCCCTGCCCGTGGCAGTGGGTGGAAAGAGATGGGCTTCGAGGTCCCTTCCAACCCAAATCATCCTGGGATTCTGTGTCTCCATGAATTCCAGCAAACAGCTGCACTTTTATGTGCACAGAAAAGCACATGAACGTCAAAGAAGCAGTTTCTCCCCACCCCAGGAGATGCAGTAGGGCTTGCCAACAGCATTCAGAGTGTGAAGTACATCAGCACATTATTTAAGTACACTGATTCCATTAAACACAACCATTTGTTTTCATCTTCACTGCAAACACATCTGCCTAAGTGCTCCAGCTTCGCAGGGCGCACACGGAGTTTGGAGCATTATCCGTGGGGATTGTGTGCAGTTGGAAGAAAGCAAAGAGATATAGCAGTTGTTAAGGGAAAAAAAAGGGCAGTCAAGTCTTTACTAGTCTGACAGTTTCTAAAATAATGTTGCTATACCAAAGAACGAACATGCTTATCTCTGATCTACAGATCCTGACTAAAAGATTACTTCTCCCTTGCCAGAAAAGCATCCTTAGAAGTTTGTGAATGCCTGAAGAGAATGGCTGGACCCTGCCAGGTGACTTTATGGTACAAGAAGGCTGCAGAAAACCACCTCCTCGCACACAAAAAGAACCTTAGAGAACAAATTTAGAGGATATACGTAAAACAAAAACAAGTTTCTAGTACTCAGAGCTATATGTGGCCACCTCATTATTTTGTGGAAAAGCACACATACTAAAATCTTGAACTCTGAAGAGGGTTTCCTCCTCCTCCTGCTCTTCCTCCTCCTTCTTGGTTGCTTTTAATGAATATTTTGAACAAAATCTAGCTTCTGCCTGGGATATGTAAATCCCTGAAAACCACCATTATTAGGCAGCATGAGTTGTGTACATGCAACTCTGAAAGGCACAGCAGTTCCCTGCCTATTGGCACCATCGAGGATTTGCGAGTAGTTACAGGGGAAAAGAAAAAATCCCCTACGCAAATCATTGTATTTACGTGGTAAACATCATTACACCAACTTTGAAAGCACACATTTCCCACAAGGAAAAGTTCGAGTTCTGTAATTATCCCATAATTAAGCCTTTACTTACAAGTCACGTGAGCCTAGAAACCTTTATCTTCAAATGCCAAAGTGGCAGCACAGTTTTACCAGCCCTGCAAAGACATGGGCAAGGCAAGGGCTTACAGTTCCCTCTCTGCAGACCCAAAAAAAAAATCCAAAATTTGGATGTCTACAAGCTCCCCTGCTCTCTCTGCCTGTGCAGTTGGTCTCTTGCTGTGCCACCTCTGCACAGAGGCCTTGTCTGAGAGGAAAAATTAAGACCTTCATTTGCTAAATGAAGTTAGAAGGAAAAAAAAACCCCAACCAGATCTTCAAAGTTTCAACACAAAGAATTTAATCCTTAGAACGTAAAACAGCAGGTGGGGCTGGCTTTGTGTTTCCCCTTCCAGTAGCTTATGGAATGCAGGAAAACTCGGCATCTTTTGCATTGTGCACCATCCCTACAGACCTCCCCCACCCCCTCATTCCTCAAGGATAACAAGTATCTAAGCATTCAGAAGAGAGAAAAAGAGTATTACTATTGCCTAAATTTAACAGAACACCTCCTGAAATGTGCAACTCCTCCTTATTCCAAAAGACATTATCACTTTCCACAGCACTTTCCTGAATCAGGGCCTACAATCATGCCTGCAGAAGGGAGATTATATTTTGGCAATGTTTTTTTTGCTCAGCTTCAGCTGTCAACTAACTGGCAAGGAGCAGAGCCATGCAAGAGCTCAGCTTTCCTTCCCAGGTACCCACATTCCTACTCCTAAGCATCCCTTTGCTACATCTGCAAGGCAAGTCACAATTTTCCCTGGCAGCCAGCTATTTGATGAGCCAGGACATTCTCAGTTCCTTGCCAGCACAAAGAAGGATGTGCTGTCATGTAGCCAGAGGGAAAAAAAAAAAGGCTTTCAGAAGTATTACCCCTGGTTCTCAGCACACAGCATCGAGGTCACACCTTGCCGTGTGTCAGGCAGCCTCAGTAATTCTCAGCTCCACTGCAAAGGGACATCTCAGCCCAAAAAACCCCTCTCATCTTGGGGAAGAAAGGCACCGTCAGTGCAGATGGATATTGTGTGCCACAGACAAGTCATGCAGCAGATCCTTCTCAAATCTGTGCTGCACAGCCACAGGCGTCTCTTGGAATGAAGGGCTCCAAAAATCTTTAGGCTGAGCTTGAAGCTTCAGGTTTAAAAATGTGACAGCACAGAGAATGAAATTCTGAGAGCAATTCCTCTGCTGGACTAGGAAGTTTTCAAACCCATTAGACAACCTCAGCTGCTTTCTGCTGCTTTAACCTTTAGCTTTAGCCCCTTTTACAAGCTGGAAAGGTCACATTTCAAACGAGGCAGAACAGTGTGAGCCCAGGAGCCTCTCCACTACACAGTTAGCTGAGGAGGAACAGATTATGTGGAATATTCTGCCTATTGCAGAAGAAAACATTGGTAGTTCAGAGTTTCCAAACAAGTCCATAAATCTGTACCTTACATTTTCATTTCAGTAAGAGACTGTATATACTAACAGGAAAAGAAAAATGACTGTTTTGATTATGCAAATAATGGTCTTTAACAATTTATATGGTATATTCCTCCCTTTGTCCTCAGCAATTGCTTAGAAAATAAAAAGATGCAGTGGCAGAGATTCCTACCCAGCTGGAGAATAGATTATAACCTGTAACTTCAGCTTGGCTGAAGTTAATTACCATCAACTTCTCTATTGAGCATTTTCAATACCCGGGGTTGGGAAAGCCCCATGTGGTGGGAGAGGACCCTGTGCCAGGTAAATCACAACCAGCACCAGGGCAAAGTGCTCAGTGGGTTGGAATCTGTTGTCTCTAGGACCAGCAAGGCAAGAGCTAATTAAAGCCTTGTGTAGGAGCCTGCAGGAGGTGTAGGAGAGTGTGGGGTCACAACGGGCTCTGGATCCGTGCCCATGTGCAGAAACACACTATTTAAAGCAACAACAGTTTGGAGAAGCACTGCAACATTCGTTCCTCCTCAAGAAAAACACCCCTTCCCTCAGCATTTCATAAGAAGTCACCACAGGTTTCCAATTTTCTTGTTTGACTCAACGGATTATTTCATATTTCAGAGACTAATCAGGGCAGGAAAAACAAAAACAAATGAAAGCCACTTATCCTTTAGTTCACATCTAAAGACCAAAAAAAAAAAAACAAAAAAAAACAAACCAAACCAAAGAAACAAAAAGGAAAAAAGAAAATCAGCTTATGAAACAAACCATTTGCTTCATTACTGCTCTCGTGGAGAAGGCAGACTTCAAAGAGGTGGGGATTTGGGCAAAATCCAGAAGTTGCTCTTAGAAATGCACATCCTTGTGCAGGAGCTTGGCAGGCAGGCAGTGTCCAGGACAGCGAGGAGTACCCTGAGGGTGTCCCCTGGCTGTCCCACACCCTCCCCCTCAGCACCACTCACCGATCGATACTCGTAAAAGATCTTGTCGTACTCGGTGCCTCCAATGGTGATCTCTGGAATGAAGCGAGGGATGGATGTGGGATCCAGCACTAGATTCTTGTCCTGGACACTGAGGAGAAAAACAGGGAAAAAAACCAGGAGCAGTTAGTTCACATCCTGCCCCCAGCAGCAGCAGCAGCATTTCCCAGTTTGACCAGATATTGCTGCCCAGAGAAGCTGTGGCCGGCCCATCCTGGAAGTGTCCAAGGCCAGGCTGGACAGGCCTTAGAGGAACCTGCAAGAGTGCAAGGTGTCCCTGGTGGAACCTGGTGAGCTTCAAGGCCCTCCCACCCCAAACAATTCTAGAATTCTATGATTAAAAGAATTACTTTTCTGTTAAATAGCACTTTCAAAGGTTTTGGTTATCTTCCAGCTATGACAAACCTTTTCCTCACGCAGATATGGCATTTTTCCCCTCATCCTTGCCTCCAATTTGCTCCTGCTCCAACTTCTCCCTGTTTCTCCATTCCCTCCTCCAAGTTTTTTCTCCATCATTCCTGAGAGCCTTTTCCATGAGGCACTTATGGCTTTTTTGCTTTATATAGGTAAGGTAAATACAGTGTTTTTATTGAATCCCCCCACATTATCTTGCTGATTTCCCATCCTAAATGGATCAGTGAGGCAATGACAGCATTTGGAAGCAGGCAGTGCCTCTAGAATCCTGCCTGGGAAGAACCAGAGAAAATTGGCTGCAGCAGCTGCAATGACAGATATCAGAATCCACCAAATATCCACACTGCACAGCACCAGCACTTTCAGATATCCCAAATTTAAAATGCCTGAGAAACTGCTAGAAAGGCTCCTGCTGCCTATGGTGGCACACACAGGCCGACAGTGCCACCTGGATGTGTTTGGGAAAAATACATCCATTTCCAATCAACACTAATCCTAAATTTGACCAAATCCTAAATTCAACGTGAGAAACTCTGCAAATTGTGATTGCACGTCTTTGCAAATATTGACACGCACATCAAGCACGTTCCCCGAGCAAAGCAAAGTTTACCATCTTTAAGAAATTAATTTTTTTCCCCTGAATCACAAATGTTGAGACATTACCTCCCAGCACTGAAGAGTTTTGACAAATAAACTAGTTTGTTAACACATCCTGACATTCATACTGCAAATTATCCTACTGCAGACAAACTGGTGAGGAAATCCAGTAAAAGTCAAGATGGGAGACGGTGAGGATAAATGACCAGATTCAACACCTAATTATAAATGGATAAATAACTGGGTTCAAATGCTTCCTGCAAACTGTGACATTATTGATCCTCACCTACGTTAAATGTGTATTTCGCAGGCTGGAAGTCACAAAAATGAGCCCAGGCACTTATGAAGCAAAACTTCATACACAGAAACCAAGTCTCATAATCTACAGTGTACAGTTCATCCATTCTTTCTTGAATCTCAGCCAAGTGGCAAATGTGGAGGACAATTCCCAGGCACAGTTTATTTTAATTAACGGCCAGGATGGCAAACCTGCTGCTCGTCAAGCCTCTTTGCTCTCACCGTACAAGAAAGGAATGCAAAGCTAACAACGGCTTCTCCAGGCTCTGCTCTGCACCTCCAGAAATAACTTGGAATACTGACTAGAAGCACACCCAAAAACACCTGCCACAACAATGTCCAACCACAAAACCACAGGCGCTTGCCAGGACTAATTCCCTGCTCAGCAGGAAGCATTTAAAGGCATCTTTTATGTTTCCTTAGTTTTCTCTCTCTCCCTCCAGAGAAAATCACCATTATTTATTCTTTTCTGAGTCTTTACCACACTTTCTGGAAGCAGCTCTCATTATGCAGCACCTTTACCTACGAGATTGTGTCACAATTCAAAGGTAACAGAGTGACTGTGTGGTCCCAATAACTTAAGAACATTAGTTTAGCTCACATAACCTTCTTATCCAGGGTTCTTCCCACAGGAATCATATCTGGAAGTATTCTACAGCCATGGGTGGCTCATCTCTTCTCCAAAAGC
This sequence comes from Lophotriccus pileatus, assembly GCA_035583135.1. Lineage (NCBI taxonomy): Eukaryota > Metazoa > Chordata > Aves > Passeriformes > Tyrannidae > Lophotriccus > Lophotriccus pileatus. The sequence continues at coordinate 5,797,954 of JAWWES010000002.1, forward strand.
ACCTCTTACACACCTAATTCACACTCTATCCAGCATGAGCAGGTGCTGAGGAATCAGGACTGACACATTCCTGCTTCTTTTTAGAGGAGGAATTCCTGCTTCCCTCACAGACAGCTTCCAGCAGGATATACTTGTTCAGGGAGCCTGCAGTGGTGACACACAAGTAACTGAGGTTTCATTTTCCATCAGGGTATAAAGCACAGTCCCACAGCGAACATTAGAAAGCCCGATGAACCTTGCCAAGGGTGCAAGATGGGGTAAGGGAAGGAGACTACTTAGAAAAAAAATGAACAAACCAGACAACCCTACAAAAAACCCTGAGTTTGCATAGGCTGGGCTGTGATTTCTCAACACCTGATGCTGGCATAATCACAAAAACCTGAAGTGACCTCCCTTACAAGCTAAAAGTACTCACTGGCCTAAGAGGTAGCCACACAAAACCATACCGAGCTCAATTCTGTGTTCATACATGAAAGTTAATTGTCCTCCCTCTGCCAGAGGGGCTCAGATTCCCTCATTTGTCCAGGCAGAACAGGAATTCCATGGCCAAGGTGAGCCATGGCCATGCTCTTGGTGAGCAAAACTCACCATCAATGCTGAGAGCAAAAAAAAAAAAAAAAAGGTTTTCCAAGAAAAGCAGGTCTGCAAACAAAAGGGGACAAGGTGCAACAACAGTTCTTCAAACCTATAAAAACTACTGCAAAGAGGAGATTATAGAGAAGGGTTTCAACTGAACCAAGAAGCCAGGTTGGATGGGGCTTGGAGCAACCTGGTCTAGTGGAAGGTGCCCCTGAATTTCTGGTGAAATGAAAATGAAGGCTCTCTCTCCCTCACTCCCAAGTTCTCTACCTCTCTCAGGTTCTTCTCTACCAAATTCTGAAGGAGCTGCAGGGATATAACAGATTTAGCTGTGGACTTGTCTGATACAGCAAATCACAAGCAGTAAGTTCCCCCCACCAGCTGGTAAAGTAACACGGGCAACACCACACAACCTACAGCTCTTCATCCCAAAACATGATGTCTTTTGCAGTGTGTGCAGACTGGCTCATTTTACTGGTAAGGGCACAGATAAAGTACCTAAGATGGTGCAGTGATAGCAGAGGAACTCCTTGAGACATTTTAAAAGCCAGAATGGTTTGCGCTGCACTCGGAAAGAAAGATATGAAGATCATCCTCTGGGAGATCCCTCCAGCTTCCTGACACAAATATAACCATTTTTACCTTTTCCCAAGAGATCCCACAGCCACACTAGAGCAAGGGAGAGCACTCAAGGGCAAGGCAGGGAGATAAAAGGGATCATTATGCAACTGATTTCACATAGGTGCAGCTCACCGGTCTGATTAGCTGATTTATTTGCATTAATTAGTCAGAGGCCCTGCTGGGGTTCCTGTGCACTAGACCCTCTGTATGATCAGTGAAAAAGTTCTCCTCACCTCTGCCCATTGATCCCAGTCCCCCAGACATGCTGGTAACAAGCTGAAGGTGGAAGAGAACACCAGCCCAAGTCAGCCCCAAAATCTGGGAGATCAGCAAAGGAAGCAATTGCAGATGGAAAACCAAACAGAGTAGAACTTATATTAGATATTGGATATTAGGGAAAATTTCCTAACTGAAAGGGTGGGTGGTCAGGCATTGGCACAGGCTGCCCAGGGCAGTGGTAGAGTCACTGCCCCTGATATTATTCATAAGCCATGTGGATATGGCACTTGGGGACGCGGTTTAGTGGTGGCCTTGGCCGTGCTGGGAGAATGGTTTGGCTCCATTGTCTCAGAGGGGTTTTCCAACCTAAATGATCCTAAATACCAGCTGGAGCCTCTCACAAACACTCACGAGAGGGCAGCACATGCCAGCACCCCAACAGGCACCAGGAACGACCTGAAAACCCACTTTCTGAAGGAAAAATTAATACAGGCATTGGACACCTGCAAACCTGCCAAAGGCTGGGGACGACCAGGAGCTCTTTGCTACCTGGGCACTGGAATAAGTGAGGAAACCATCAGCCTTAAGGTTCATGGACTAGCACCTGAGACTGACACTGGATGCTTAGGGAGGCAATTCCAATGAGGAAGGCACACAGCAGACTCCCTGCACTTCTGGAGGTAACATGAGAAAAGATTATATCCAAACCGACACATTTTTACCAAGAGGCCCTTCCCAGGCTGCCCAACACACTGCATTGTGAGGATTTCCTCACAGAATTGTCCTGCACAAAATTGGCACAGGATGTGCTGTC
>JAWWES010000002.1:5815478-5840152 GCA_035583135.1 Lophotriccus pileatus
GGGCATTGGGTCACTCTCAGCCATTCACGCGAGGCCCTGCCTCACACCTCGCCTCCTCTCCCGGCTCCCACAGGGAATGTCCCATCCCAAGGGACAGTCCAGCCGTGTACGTGCCGCCCAGCGGAGCCCTCCCCCCCCGCCCCGCGCTCCCCGCGGCCGAAGCCCCGAGCGCGGGGTCAGCCGCAGCCCCAGCGCCCTGCCCAGCTCACCGCCGGCAGTGCTGGGCTCCCCCACGGGCCCCGAGCGGCCGCGGCCCGGCCGAGCCGGGACACCCACAAGGACATGGTAGGACGGCGCGCGGCGATGACGCAACGCGGTGCGATCCAGGAAGAGACGGGGCGGGCGCCAGGACACGCCCCCAGTCGGGCCACGCCCACTCGACTGAGACCACGCCCCCGTCCGAGTAGGCCACGCCCCGCGCCGCGAAGGCTGTGGCGGGAACGGGGAGACAGGGTACGGACTGGGAATGGAACAGGGAGCAGGACAGGAAACGGGAGTGGGGACGAGACAGGGAGCAGGACAGGGAACGGGAGTGGGGACGAGACAGGGAGCGGGACAGGGAACGAGATAGGGAGCGGACTGGGAACGGGACAGGGAGCGGGACAGGGAGTGGACCGGGAACGGGAGAGGGAACAGGTATGGAACACAGAGGCTGCCTGCACCACGTCTGCCCACAACTCCCCGCGGGAGGGAGCCTGGGCTGCTGTCTCTTTCCCACACCTGCACAGCCAGTTGTCCCAGTTCCTTCTGTGGCCTGCTTTGGGTGCTTGGCCAACGCCTCCAAGCCCAGCTGCCTGCAGGGGGTCCATGAGAACAAGTAGGGACATCCCGCGTTGTTCCCCCACAGCATCCTGTGCTTCTCGGCACCTCCCTGCTGAGCCTCTCTGCTGCCTCCTGACGGTCCTGCTCCAGGTAGGAGGGGGGACAGTAACCCTGTGAGTCCATGGACAGCAAGGGATGAGTGACCCCAGGGAGAAAACAGGCACAGCTGCATGATTTGGCCTCTTGTTCAGTGAAGGTACCTGCTTTTGGGGGCCTGGAGCTCAGGTAGAATATTCACAGCCCCATTTCTCGTGCATCTTGTAGTGCCAGAGACACCCCATGAGGTGTGTCTAAATCCTGGGATTTAGGCTTGGAACATGTGCCCAAGCCCAGCTCTGCCTGGCACGAGATGCCTTAGGAAAACTCTTTGCTTAAAGGTGCTCTAGGTCTTAATGCCTCTATTTCCAGCAGGTGGAAAGAGGTAAATCAGGTGGATTTTTCCAGAGAAAAGCCGACAGTGGATGTAGGACAGTGATGTAGAGCAGCCCTGGGAGTTTGGAGGAGCTGGGGAGGAGAAGTCCAAGAGGAGAGCACTGGGGACAAAGAGGGGCTGGGAGGCTTTGGCCAAACATGAGACCACATGTCTTCGTGTGGATGTGGCACTTGGGGATGTGGGTTAGTGGGACATTGGCAGTGCTGTGGAAACGGTTGGACTCAACAGTCTTAGAGGTCCTTCCCAATCTTAAGTTCCTCAGTGGTTTCCAAATCTGGGGGTGTCCCACAGGCTGTGGAAACTGCCTTTCCACAGCCCTGCCTGCCACTGGGACACCTGGGAGCAGCCTGGGCCACCTTCCTCTCACAGCTTCCCTTCTCCCCTGCCTTATTTAAAATCACAGCCAAATTCCTGGGTCTAGGAAGGTCACAAGCAAACATTTTACTCACTTCCCATCAAACTGACACCATCCCTGCTGACCTGGCACACTTTTGATCCCATTAGCAGCCTCTGCTTTGCCTCTGGCAAGAAGCGATCGAGTTTCATTTCAAGGATTTATCCCTGGAATTTGCAAACGGCTTCAAAAACCCAACCAAACAACCCACACAGGATGTGACTGCATCTGGATTTCCTTAACATCTATCCCACATTGCTCCAAACCCTGTCCAACCTGGCCTTGGACAATTCCAGGGATCCAGTGCCAGCCACAGCTTCTCTGGGCAACCTGTACCAGGGCCTCCTCACCCTGATTCATGAAATGGCAAGGAGGCTGCCTTTGGTGATGGGTATTCATTCAGGAGAGGATGTTCAAGGGGTCTTAGAGGATGGAGCAGGAAAATAGTAGGTCCCGTTCAGTGCAGGGAGCTGTAGGAGTGATGTGTTGGGAATTGCGCTCCCACGCATCCACGCAACACACGGGAGCGGCGTCTTGTCCCTGGAAATGGCAAGGGAGGGGAACAGGCTTGATTTTTAAGCAAAAGGATTTGTGGTAACAAGCAAACCACAGCTGGATGTGACATCTCCGTGCCTAACCTTTGTGTCCCTGGTTGCCTGTCCCTGTCATCCCTCTTGTGTGGGGAAAGAGCGAAAGCTTTGGACAGTGTTAACTGGCAGAAAATTGCCAAGTGAGAGGGAACGGGCTGTTCCTGGAGGGGACCAGAGAGGAGGTCAGGCTCTGGAATGGTGGCCCACGGACATGGTGTTTCCCAGGACTCGGTGTCCCCTATGGAGGGTGTCCCATGGACATGGTGTTTCCCAGGATTTGGTGTCCCTGGCAGGGTGTCCCACGGACACAGTGTTTCCCGGGACTCGGTGTCCCTTGTCCCCAGGAGAGGAGCTGGCGGGGGCAGAGCCGATGCCGAGGGGGCGTGTCCGGGGCGTGTCCATCTCGTGTCCCCCCCGTGCCCCCCCCGTGTCCCCCCGTGTCCCCCCAGCCCCGCCCCGGGCGCGGTGCCGCTGCCGCTCCCGCCGCCCGCGGGATGTACGCCGGGAGGAAGAGGAAGAAGCCGGTGCCCAAGAGGTGGGTGCAGGGAGGGGGTTCCCCCCCGAGGACCCCCGGGCGGGGCGGCCGAAAACGGGGCAGCAGGAGCCCGGCTGGATCCGGGGAGCTGCCCTGATGGGAGCACTGGGGGAGTGAGGGGGAGCGGCATGCTTGGGTTACTCGGTTTTAATTAGGGTTAATTGGAGCTAACGCTCTGTCGGCTCTGGCACGCTGGTGGGAAAACAGAAATCCCAAGGATGCTCGTCCTGAGTCCCGGTGAGGAGCCTCGCTGGAGAGTTTGGGCTGCTGAGCTGTGATTTGCAGGCTGGGCTGTGTTTCGGTGCCTGCCTAAATCAAACGTACAACGATTACTAATTACCAAAACATCTCAATTCCTTAATAATTAACTACCACGCTGCTCTATAGCTGTTCATAACACCCTCCCCCCCCCGCTATGTCCCCGGTGTTTGCTGGCTCTCTCACGCCTTCCCCCCACACCAGCTCCCGAGTCCCGTCAGCCTGTTTAACTTCAGGCCTGCAGGTGGATAGGAAATCAAGGTGGATATATTTTTTTGGGAGGCCGTGGAGGGGATGGATGAGCTGATTCCAAGCCTGGGACGAAGGTGGGAACATCGACATTATAAACCTGTTGAGAGAAGTTAACTCAGAGCCTCTCTTGGATGTGTATTTGGGAGTCTTCCTGTGGAAACATGAAGGGTGGTTGTTCTGCCTCAAACCTGTCTCCTGTTCACCTCAGAGCAGCGATTCCAGCCCTCTGGCATACCAGACTGAGGGTTTGGACTAGACCTGTGTGGCTCATGGTGTCGGAGAAGGTGTCTCTTTGGAGCAAGAAGAGCCCTTGTTCACTGGTTCTGCAGGGTCAGCCTTGGGAATGGGAAGAGATTATTTTTCTCTGTGCCCAGTCAGATCATGGAGTGGGATCCTGCTGGGAGAGGCTGGGTGGAGCGGGACTGGGGACAGCGGGATGTGCAGCCAGCCGGACGGATGGGGAGGATGGCATGAGGGACTTCTCCGTCCCCTTTGCAGTTTGTCCAGGGCTTTTTACTTTAAAAAATAAAAATGAATTAATAAAGACTAAGAGACAATACATGAGCTCAGGCAAACTCCACTGCTGGGAATAATATCCCTTGGTACTTGCCAGCTTGCAAAAGCGATAAACTTCCTGCTGGGTTCCCGTTCAAAGGGCAGCTGGGGAAAACCAAACCACAGCAGCAGCACAGCCTTTGCCCCGCTGGGAGCAGAGCTTTCTCCCCAGCTCCGCTCCGGGCCCTCTGCTCGGGGGTCAACGGCTCACCACAAGCCCCATGGCACAGTTTGCATCGTAACCATTTCACAAGGCTCCAGCAAACAGAGCAGGGGCTCAGACTGCTCTGAAACACCTTTTCCTTGCCTGGTGGGCAGGTGTTGAGCTGCTTTGTTGAACTCCAGGGCTTGGTGTGCTGTGCTGGGGCACCAGCACTGCCAGGGACACCCTGCAGGGGCTGGAGCTCTGCCTTGCAAAGAGGGGGCACTGGGGATGGAGGTGGTCCAAAGGGAAGGGAATTGAGACGGATTTCAAACATCTAGACCAGTCTGTACTGTTTCCATGAGCCATTTTCCTCATTGTCTCCCCCTCTTCAAGGTGCATGCTTGTGCTGCAGCTGGGGACATGCAGGCACAGAGATGTTGGGGTGTCCTCCCTGAGCCTTGGGGTGACTTGCCATTAGCTGTGTCGCCATGTGTGCCTCAGCCGGGAGATTTGCAGTGCCTGGCCAGACTGTCCAAGAGATCCCATTACACCTCTGTATTTTACCCACTCCTGTGCTCATCTCCAGTCTCATTTTTCTCTTCTTTCTGGCTGTTTGGGGGCTGGATTTGGAGAGTGAGTGAGCTGAGGACTTTGAAGGGTATCTGAGGAAACTCAGACTAATTTGCTTCACCTCTTTTTTTTCCTAATTAGAGTCAAAGGAAAACTGTTTTAATTTTTTTCTTCCTATGCATGACTGTGATTTCAAAAGTGTTTAATCCACTGGATCCATAAAAGCCCTGGTGTCCATAAAAGCCAGTGTGTTTTGTCCAGCTTGTATGGACGAGTTTGGTGCTGAGTTGTACCAGCCGTCCAACTGAGTAAGGATCTGGCCCTCCTGATGCTGCTGTTACAGACCAGCAGGATTGAGCTTTCCTGGGGAAATGCTACATTTTTCCATTCATCATTAGAAGACCCCTTGGTTGCTCTCTGAGCTGAAAGTTCAACAGGCACCTCACTGCACTTCATTTAATGCTCATTTCCCCTCATGTCACACTTGCGAGCAGCCCTGCCAGATGAGATTGGAGAGTGGTGGTAGAGGAGGGAGCTTAAATTGCAGCTAAATACTGGCTGATCCTGTTATCCAAAGCTCTTTTATGAAGCAAGGATGCCTGTCAGGGGGAGTTTGTGGTTAGACAAATTCCATCAAACAAAATGAGGTGCGTGTTAAGGGATGCAGCTGAGCCAGATACAGAAACGGGGGGGGTCTACAAGCTACGAAATTCAAATTGGCATTAAAAAATGAAGCAGACAAGGTGACATCCAAGACTCATTAAAGTTGTTACCTGAGCTCTTGCTGCTGTGTGGGGATTTCAGCTGGAGTGTGTGAAAGAACTGCATTTGATAGAGGTGGCACATTGTGTTGGCTTGAGGCAGAGAAGAGCTGCTCTCCAGGACACTGCTCCTTCTGCAGGCTGGGAGTTGGTCCCAGGGCCTGTCTGGCATCAGATGCTGTTTTAGTTTAGAAATGCCCTGTTTTAATTTAGAAATTTCAGAAATTCTGAAAGGATCAGAAATCAGAATATTGGAAGAAAACAAAATTTTTTTGCATTTACTTTTTTTTTTTTTTTTTTAATTGTTCAAGTTGTAGAATCCCAGAATGGGTTGGGTTGGAAGGGACCTTAAAGCTCATCCCATTCTGCCCCCTGCCATGGGCAGGGACACCTTCCACTCTCCCAGATTGCTCCAGGCCCCATCCAGCCTGGCCTGTGGGCAGTCCCAGTGTGATTAAACTCTGCTTTGCCTCTTGCAGCCCCAAACCAGCACCTGCTGAGGGTGTGAAGTCCAATCCCTCCAAGCGGCACCGCGACCGGCTCAACCAGGAGCTGAACAAGCTGACAGGGCTGCTGCCTTTTGCTGAGGATGTGCGCTCCAGGCTGGATAAGCTCTCCATCCTACGGCTGGCCGTTGGATACCTGAAGGTCAAGAGCCACCTGATGGGTGAGTGTCCATGTTGTGCCGGGGGAGAAACCCCTGGGGTCAGTCCCCACTACACAGCTCACACCCCACCCTAAGCTTTGGGATGGAAAGTTGTGTTTCCTGAAGATAGGATGGCGGTGAGGTGTGGGACCAGGCCCTTGGATGTTGATACAGCAGCGTTGCACCTTTAGCTGAGGTGATGGACTGAAAATGCCCTGGAAAAGCGGGAAGGAAAGTGTCTCATCTCCCAGAATGTGGGGGAGTTGGCACTTGTTCCTCTTGGGACATCTACCCCTCACGACACATGTTTTATCCATATCCCCTCTGGAAAAAATCATTGGAGGGGTGATTCTGGAAGGAAAGCCTGTGTTTGTTTTCTGGAAGGAAGGAATCCCCTTCATTTTTGGATGTCACACATCCAAGTTTGGTTCTCTTTGGTCAGTGCGGGTGCTTGGTGTCCTGAAAAAGCAACATCCTTGGGGCAGGGAGACCACCTAGTTCAGCCTTGGAAACTGAGGGTTGGAGAGCAGGCAGGTGAGTGATTAGGGAGGGGTTGGAGGGTGTTGGGAGCAGAGGACCCCGACCCCATCACTCTTGGAAGGGATGACTGGCAGAGAAACATCACCATGGGTGGAGGGAGCAGTTTGGGTGCCTGCCCAGGAGCTGAGACCTCCTGCAAAGTTCCTCCATCTCATCAGCAGCCATCCTTTCCCTCCTTTACGTCCAACCACCCTCCTTTGCTTCCAAAAACCCTCCTGTGTCCCGCTCCCACCAGCCCATGGTGAAGAAGGGAGTGATGTTTTGTTGAGCAGCAACAACTCCCTCATCCAACTGGAATGGCAGTTTAAAATTAATTAAGTAATTATGAATTTATAATGTAATACATATTCCCTGTTATTATGTTCCATATTCTGTATTTTCATATTTATTCCATATTTGGTATTCTTATATTTATTCCTCCCTCTCTATCCTTCCCTCCCTGTTCTTCTTCAGGCATTGGAACAGCCTGCCCAGAGAGGTGGTGGATTCACTGTCCCTGGAGGTGTTTAAGATGAGGCTGGATGTGGCACTGAGTGCCATGATCGAGTAATCACAGTGGGGTTGGATCAAGAGTTGGACTTGATGATCTCGGAGGTCTCTTCCAACCCAATTGATTCTATGATTCTGTGATTTTTCAAGCAGGTCTTCAATTCTTCTTCAGTCCAGTCTTTCTCACTCCAATCTTCTTCAATATATTACAGTTACAGTATATGTAATACATAAGTTACAGTATATATCATATATATGATATATGATAAGATATATAATTATTAAATTATAAATTGAAACCCCCCAGGGTCTGTGGGCTGCTGGACCTGGCGCTGCTGGGTTGATGGTTAGACTCCATGATCTTGGAGGTCTTTTTCATTATAATTCTGTGTTTGAGCTCCTTCTCCTGGGGCTGTAGCTCACACATGGAGATGCAACAGTGGGATCTCTCTATCAGAGCTGTTTTCCCAGGTGGGACCCAGAGCAGCTCCATCTCCAACTCCCATTCCTGGGCAGTGCTGGAGCATCACAACAGTGATGCCTCTGGAATGGACTTGAAGGTGGCTGGCAGACCACACAGAGTAGTTGAGTGTGGTGGACCCTCATCCTTGTCCTTGTCTATGGCCTCAGTAGTACCTCTGACATGTCTTGGCAGCTGCAGAGGGCTGTGCTGGGCCTGTGCTGGGTGGGTGTGGGTGAGAAAGGCTGTGATCCAGGGAGTCCTTCCTGGGAGCAGGACCCCAGAGGATGTGGTGGAGGCATGAAGAGGCACTTGCAGCAGAGGAAGATGTGTTGGCACAAGAGAGGTGATTTCTGCACACATTAGGTGTACTTTGGGCTCCTCAAAGCCAAGGATGAACCGAGAGCGAGCTTTGCTGAGTGTCTCTGCCTCTCTTACCTGCTTTTTTGGGGAGAATCTGGGGTATGGGGTTCAGTTCCCATGTGTCTGAGATGCAGGATGGGTGGCTGGGAAGAAAGGCAGCTGAATGCTGTGAGGGCAAGGTGTGATGGTTTGGGGACACCGCAGGTCCTTCTGTCCCAGGCAGTGCTGGCAGAGTGTTAAATCCCCCCTGCTCCCTCACCCAGCCTCAGGCTGTGGCACCCAGCACGTGTCGGGACTAAGAGGGGATGTGGGGTGCAGAGCCTGGCTGGGGGGAGTCACCACATTCCCACGAGTCACCAGGACTTGCAGACAGGGACATGCTTTGTCTCCAGCATCTTGGGATCAACAGGATGGGTGACAGACACTGGAGGAGGCAGAGCAAGGGGAGGGTAGGAAGGCAGCAGCAGCTTTCTGTGCTTGGAGTCTCCTTTTGTGTCCTTTCCCCCCTGCAGACTGAATAGACTTGGCTTCCTTGGCTTTTGCCTCATGCCCAGCCCTGGGGGGCTCTCCCAGGGCCCTCTCCAGCTGGGATGCTAGTCTCCAGGAGGACACCCCAGTGCCAAACTGTCCAGATGGGACCTGTGCCTCTGAGCAGGAGCTGGTTGCTGCTGGCTGTGCTCAGCATGTTCTTCCCAGTGTGACAACTGCTCTGGAAAAGCTATTGGCATTGCAGGGATTTGTGTTCCTCCTTGGAGATCCATCCTGCCCACGCCAATTACTCCCATTTGGCCGCTTGCCTTTGATTTCCAGCTCCTTCCCCTTGCTCTGCCCCTGTTTGCCCTGAAGTTCATCGTGTTTGACTTCAGATCATCCCCCCAATTCATCAAGGTCTGCCTGGTTCCAGCCCTGCCTGATGAAGGCCTGTGTCAGCTGCAGGTCAAGGCTGTTCCTGTTCCTGGTGTGTCCCCTCAGGCATTTTGGGGGGATGTGGTGAAGTCCCTTGTGCTGTGCTTTCTGCTCCAGTTTTGCTTCCTGCAGGCCCCTATCCTGCAGCAGGAGAGTGTGGCATCACCTGGTGAGCTTCCCTGTCCCTCTCTCCATCCACAGCCCAAGTGTGGCCTTATCTCCCAGCAGGAGATGGTGGATATTTTGGCAGACTGACAATTGCCTTATCTCCAGGCAATTGATAGACCAATTGCACGTGGGTTCACAGGGTGATGCCCTGAGGCTCCTTTTCTTCTTGTGCTGCATTTCTTGTGCTCCCTCCATCCCTGGAGTGGAGCTTCCCTGTGCTGTCTGCGTGGAGCCTGGCTGAGGGAGGGAGTTCCAACCTTCTCCAGCTTCTCTGGTATTTCTGATACATGGGTACCATATGCCTTTGGCTCAGGAACTGACCTGTTTAATGGGGTGTAGGAAGTCAGGCATTGGGGTCTGGGGCAGTGTTTGTGGTGGGACAGAGTGGTAGACATAGTAGGTTTGATTGCTGGCATCAGTGCCTGCTTACATGGCAGATATTAGGGAAAGGGTCTTATCATCTGGGTGGGACCCTGGTTTCCTTCAAACACATCTGGGCTGCTACCCAAGCCTGAAGGAGGGAAGGGTAGCGTCCTGCACGGGCTGTGACACACAACAAGACTGTGTCCTGCACATCTGGCTTCCCACGAGGATGAGCTGGGCAGAATATTCCTGCCACGACTGGCCTTCGAGTCCTGGTGGGTCTCCATACACCTGCCCATGGAGGAGTGCAGGATGAATCCTCCTAGACCCCTGCTGGACATTCCCCATCCCTGCACTGGTGCAGTTAGGAAGGTTAGATCCAAGATCCCCATCTGTGCCAGGGACCAGTCCTGGGAAACTCCAGCTAACTGCTAGAGGAGGGGCTTGGCTTAGGAGGTCTCCCCATGTCCTTTCCCGCCGCTGCTGCTGGTCTCACCAAGTTCCTTCCCAGTGCTTCGCTGCAGGGCAGCTGGCACAAGTGTCACTGGGCAATCTCACTGCCATCAGCATTAAATTAGCTTTTTTATTCATCTCCTCATGTTTTTTGTTACGTGGGCCAGAGCTGCAGGGGTCTGGGCCTGAAGCAACTGATGCAGTGAAAGGAGTCAAGTTTAAATCTGTCCCTGGGTAAGATCCTGCAGGATTGTGTAGGATGAACGTTTGCAGCAGCAGGTTGGAGAGGCTGGCATTGGCTTTGGGGATCCAGAGCTCTCCTGGGCGTTTCTGTGCTCCTTGGAAAATACTGGGTAACTTTTTCTAACAGGTTTATAATCTGTGGCTTTGGCATTTGTCTGTTTTGCTTGGATGGCATGAGCCTGCTCTGCTTGGCAAATGTCTTTGTTAAACAGCTGGGCCAAAGGTTGGTGCTAATTTGACAGGGTGTGGGATGTGATCCAAGAGGAAAACAGTTGTGCATGGCTTGGTGTTGCTGGAGGAGCTGGGAGCTCCTGGGTTTTTTGGTGCCAGGCATCTCTGGAGCCAGTTCAAAGGGAAATGCTTGCTGTGGGTGAAGCCTGGCACCTCCTACCACTGTAACCCAGCCTGGGAGAGCAGAACTGACTCTGGGGTTCTTACCAATAACCCTTTTTTTTTTAAGTGCCAAATCCATGCCAGAGGCCAGGGATGTGTGACAAGCAAAAAGTGGAGAGATTGGATTGCTTTGCTCCTTTTTCCTTCTTTCTCCTACTTGAGGACTTCCATCCACTGCAGGGCTTAGAAAATTCTTTGCAGGGGCCAGAAAGCCCTCAAAGGGGGGTGATCCTGTCTAGCATCTTCCCTGGCTGAATGAAAGCCTTTGCAGTCTTTGGGGATCACACCAGCAGCAGGAAACCTCCTCCAGTGCTCTCATGGTGCTGGGGTTCAGGACAGAGCTGGATTTCCCTCTCCTATCTTAGAAGTTACACACGGAGAGCCCTTATCCAAGCACTTTGAAAATAGAAATTATCGCCAAATCGCTTCTGCATATGCCTGGAATTTATCTAGTACTGCAGATGACTTTTCTCCTGGTCTTTTTCATGGAATTACAAAATCATTAAGGTTGGAAAAGACTTCTGTAATCATCAAGTCCAACCGTTAATCCAGCACTGCCAAGCCCACCACTAAACCACATCCACATCCCCAAGCACCACATCATCATGTTAATTCCCATTAATTCTCAAGGATGTGCAGCAGGAGATTGGAAAAACTGGGCACAAACAGCAAAAGTGCATTGTCCCTTTGTTTGCAGTTGTTTCTATTGCTGTGGGTACATTATAGCTTGTATACATGTTGGACCTGTTTCCTGTGGGATTCTGTAAACCCACAGCAGCTCTCCCCAGCTCTCTCCCTCCCCAGCAGATGCTGCAGCTGGGCACTGGGACAGCGCTGGAGACCACACGTTCTCAGGATGTGCATCCTCTCAAATCTCTCACTGCCCTTTTGCAGCTTTGTTTTGGAAGAACCCCATCCTTTTTGAAACCCCCTGCCAGCCTGCCTTGTTTCAATGCTTTGGAGAGGAGTCAGCCCTTCAAAAGAAATCAAATTTTAAAAAAAGAGCTGATGTTTCATTTTGAAATTGTTCCGCTCCATGAAGTGTAAATTGAAGCCATACTTGCAGTCCAGATGAGCATGGGATGTTTGAACTGGAGGATCACATGGCAGTCAAGTGAGGAGGCTTTTTGCTTGGTGACTCCTTGCCTTTCCCAGAGGTCTCAGATCCCCTGGCCTGGCTGATCCACCTGAGGGCACAGGGTGGGAAAGGGCAGAAGATGTGACTGATGGAGAAGGTGGCGGTGCTGCCTGAGCATCAAGTTTTTGAGGAGGCTGAAGTATCCCAGCTCTCTCACCGACAGAGATTGAGGCTAGTTCTGCCTTGTGGCCTCAGAGCATCCTCTTCAGTGCTTTTTGTGCCACCTTGTGCAAGGCCTTCAGCTAATTCCCTTTGCCCTACCTTTGCCCATGCCCTGCCTGCTGACAGCCTGCATGGGCGGGCCCTTGTCCCTCAGGCTCCTCGTGTAAATACATCCCAGGGATGTTTTGGCCCCAAACTGGGTTGTAATACAAACATGCCAACCCACGAGGGGGAATGCCTTTGCATACTGATGGTTTGATGCGAGGCAAAATGTCTCATACCAGCGGTTTCACGTGGAACTTTTTTGGGTTCTGAATTATTTTGGCTTTGAATTTGGTGTTCCCAGGGGACAAACCTTTAAAGCCTTTCGATGGTGAAGTGAGAGCTTCTGCCATGGAGAAAATTAAACGTACAGTCAGGCTTGGCGTGGTTTGGAGTTCTTCCTTCTTTCCTACTGCTCCCCCAAATTCAGAGGAGCTTTTCCCTTTGAGTCTGCCCAAGGTCACAGAGCACCATCTGACACACCAGGGCAGGCAGTGATCTCTGCTAACCTGTGGATCCCACAGTTTAGGTGAGCTCTGTCTGACCTCGGGGCACTGTGGGAGCTTGTGGTGGTGGCAGAGGTGGGTAGTTCCTACATGGGGGCTGCTTTGAGCTTTATCTGTAGGGCTTTTTTGTTGAGCTGGCACAAAAACGTGCCTTAAAATTGTCCTGAGTTTGGACTGAGGTTTTTCAGTGAGAATCAGCAGATGAAGCACCACTTTGGGGATGTCCCTGGGAGCCGCCGTCCTCATTCTTGTTCCCTGAGCAACCGGTTCTCTGCACGTCCTGTGGTGCTCAAGGTCCTGCGACCAGGGCAGGAGGAGGTTTCGTGTTGGTTGCGCCCACAGGTGTTGCCTTGAAGGCCTCTGGGAGTGAAGCATAAGGCAGCACGTGAATCAGCCTGGGGAGGTCACGCCAATGAGTCCTGGCAGCTGAGAGCTGCTCAGGTGTCCTGGCAGTGTCATGGACACCAACCCTCTGAGCTGCTTCCGAGCAGCCAAAGAGAGAAAAAAAATGTCTAGGTAATTTGGTGACATCTGGGGTGTTTTGGAAAGGTTTGCCTCCGTCCTTCTTCAGCCCTAAAGGGCAGGACAGCTGAGAAAGCACCCCACTGGGGTGCCTTGAAGCGAACTCCAGCTCTACCAGGCTCTAACATGACGAGTTATTGCTGTACTGGGTGTTGTTTCCCAGCCTGACCATCACAGGAGCTCTTAACTCCCCTCTATCCTTTGCATCTCTGCCTCAGACCTTGGCAGAAGTGAGGTTTCCCAGATATGGGATCAAGCAGGGAAAATAATCTCTGGAAAGGAAGCCTTGGGCAAGTTGGGCACGGCTCTGTCAGTGGGCTCTGTGCCAGTTCCAATGGTCTCTTCTCCCTCCAAGCTGGGTCCACAGGCACTGGATGGCATGGTGAGGCTGCACGAGCAGCCCTGGGGTGGGCAGGAGGAGGGAGAGACTCCTGGCTTGCCTCTTCCATGCTGATTTCTTGCGTTCTCTCTTGCAGCCACAGCTCCAAAGGCTGGCAGCTGCCTACTGGATCAGCCCAGAGCCCCAGGGGAGAACAGACAGACGGACCCACAGGCCAACAGGGAGCTGTTTCCTGAGGGGGAACTGCTGCTCCAGGTAATTTGGTCATTTGGGGTCTTCTCAAGCAGCTCTGGAGCATATGGTCCCATCTGTGGAGCAAGGAGAGACTGTGCCTTGCCTGGAGCTGCTTCACTGTGATTTCTGCAGGCACTGAGCACCCTGGGACAGAGACCAGTGACACTGCCTTGCTGGGACAGATCCAGGTCCCCATCCCACCCTTCCCTCTCATCCCCACTACCATTTTCTTCCCCTTTGGTTACACTACAGCTCATGGACTCAAGCTCCATCCCAGCCAAGAGGTTCAGGGACATTGTATGGTGGTGTAGGGGTTGATCCCTGGTTAGTCTCCAAGGTGGTGTGTTCCTCCTGTTCTGGCAAATGCCGAGAGGAGAATGGTGATAGCTCAGGATAAAACGTCCTCAAGGAACTCTTTGCCCCACCTGGGGCATTGCATGAGCTCTGTAGGGATACGTTCCCTGCCTGCCTGGGATAGGAAAAGCCCAGCATCAGTTCGTACGTTGTGGGGGAGAAAAGAAAGGAAGGTGGATCTTGAAAAGAGATACACGGAAGAAAATCTGCGGGTGGTGGAAGCTTTGCTTTATGGAAAGGGAAGTGAGTGTCTAATGGGAGAGCTGTCAGGGAACTTCAGAGCACAAGGAGCTGGTGAATCAGCTGCCCCAGAATGCTTTTGGTGTGGGCTGCCATTTATAAATGTGAGCTGGAAGGAACTGGGATGGAAAGGTCACATGGAAAGACTGGTTGCTGAATAAATACCTTGGCATGTTAGCTTAGCAACCCTGCCCTTGGGGGCAGGGCAGGTCTGTACAAGATGTTTAACTGCTCCATGTTCCTGGCATTGCCTGTGCCTGTGCTTTCACAGAATCCCAGAACGGTTTGGGCTGGAAGGGACCTTAAAGCTCATCTCATTCCACCCCCTGATACAGTCAGGAACACCTTCCAGTAGCCCAGGTTGCTCCAACCCTGTCCAACCTGGCTTTGGACACTTCCAGGGATCCAGGGGCAGCCACAGCTTCTCTGGGCAACCTGTGCCAGGGCCTCCCCACCCTCACAGGGAGGAATTCCTTCCCAATATCGCATCCAACCCTGCTCTCTGGCAGTGGGAAGCCATTCCCCTTTGTCCTATCCGTACATACCCTTTACAAAGTGCCTCTCCAGCTCTCTTGGAGGCTTTCTGGGCCTTCACTCCTCTTCTGCCACCTCTCCAAACACCAGCAGATGGATGCTTGGCTCCTTGAAGTCTGACTTGAGTCCCTTCAGCCCACAGCTGTGGGGGCGGGTGGTGTGAGCAGACCCCCAGCACAAGGCTCCATGTGGGATTTTGGCAAGGCAGCAGCTCCTGGGAGCTCAGTGTGACTTCTGGCCATGGACCTCGGACTACACGAGGTCTCACATGTGGGCTCCGGTCCCAGCTGTCTGCAAGTGTGACAGTCACGGAGGAACAGCTGGAATATCACGACAGGGAGCCCATGGTGGTTGCCCCAGTCCCACCATGGAGCTGCTCCTGAGCCTTCTCCAGGGGTTTGGAATTGGACCATCTGATGGCAATTTGTTGATCCACCAGAGCATTGGCAGCCTCGGGTGATTGAAGGCATCTGGAGAGCTGATGAGGTGTGAGTGTGACAGAAATCCCCCACTGAGCTGCCTGCTGGCTTGTTGTTTTGTTTTGGTTTTTTTTTCCCCCCAAAGAGCATTTTAATCAGATACTGTAATTTGCAGAAAGCCCTGACTCAGGGTCTCTCGGGGGGCTGCAGCACACAAAGGGAAGGGACCATCCCTCAGCAAGCTGGATCTGTAGGTTAGTTTTCCATTTAGGGTGTTCTTTTCCTAATTTCTCTCCATCTATTCACTAATAAATATATTACAGACAAAAGCAAGGGGCAAGAGTTACTGTCTAATGCAGTACTTTTGCTTTTTTCAGACTTTTTACAGTCTGAAATGGTCACCAGGTATTTCTGGATCTTCATCTTGCCTTGTTTACTGGCTGTTCCCTGGATGCATGAGCTCATCTCCCTTTACCTCAGCCATGATCCTCTAGAGTTTCAGAATAGTTTCCCTAATTTGTAGTGAGGCTGGCACAGGTTGGCCAGAGAAGCTGTGACTGCCCCATCCCTGGAAGTGTTCAAGGCCAAGTTGGACAGGGCTTGAAGAAACCTGGGATAGTAGAAGGTGTCCCTGCCTGTGGCAGGGCCTTGGAACAAGATGATCCTTAAGGTCCCTTCCAAACCAAACCACTCTGGGATTCTTTGATGCATCAGGGCTTTCACAAATCTGGGATCTGATATTCCAGATTTTCCCACCTCTTTTTATTTCAAGGTGGGTGTCGATTTTAGCTGCATCACCATCTTTGAATGATGTTGGTGACTGGGTTTGGTCTTACTTTGTGTCCGTTGTGACGAGTTGTTCACGTACCCTCAGAGCTGAGAGCACAAGTCTGAGGGACAGAGATGCCCTTGGGTGCTAAGGGGTAAAAAGCAGGTTTTGGAGGGGAGAAGGTGATTGGAGACAGTGTGGGGAGAAGACATGGAAAAATAAGCTTGTATAACCTCTATTTAGGATAAAGAGCAAGGCTCGAAGTGTCTTTGGATGTCATCTGTAAAATTAGCGAGTGGTTAAATAGGTCAGGTCAGGGAGTGACTGGAGTTCGGTTGCTATCTTTGAAAGCTTTGTTAGCTTGAACTGACTCCAGGCTTGTCCTGGAGCCTTCAGGCTCCTGAAGGGCTCAGAGCCCTTCTTCCCCCTACGCACCCATTGCTGCTTGTTATTGAAGTTGTAAGCAGGTTTTGTGACAGGAAATCACAGAATCGTAGAACATCCTGAGTTGGAAGGGACCCACAAGGATCATCCTGTCCAAAGCAGAGCCCCAGAAGAGTGTAGCTGTACCCAGCTGGTGCAGCTGGAGAGGAGGAAACCAACTATAGGTCCTCCATTAAACCTCTCCTTAGCTGGTCCCTCCTGGTGCAGGATCTGCCCTGCAGCGAGAGGACTTCCATGATGGGATTGGAGAAAGTGATCAGTCCATCCCAGATCACTGCTCATGCTGGGGACAAAAAGACCAACAGAATTAAGTCTTGCATGGTTACCAGGTGCTTTCCTTCTTGGTGGGGTTCCTTGTTGATGAAGAAGGTCCCCTCCTGTCCCCCCGATGCTGAAGAAACACCTGGGGAATTTCATCTTTCAGCAGCTGGGTTGAAGCTGGGGGGGGATAACTCAGGCTCAACTTCTGCTTTCAGGCACTCAATGGGTTTGTCATTGCTGTGACAGGAGATGGCTACATCTTCTATATCTCCCCTACAGTGCAGGACTACCTGGGCTTCCATCAGGTGGGTACCTTGTTTTCCTGGCATCCAGGCAGATGCACTACTGATCTGGGAAGGAGATGCTGATAGCCGTGCTGGCATGGCTGTTTCTTATCCCTTCCCAGCTCCCTTGGGTCCCTTCTGGTGCACATTCCCAAATGAGTCATGTTCTTTGGGGGCTGTGAAAGCCAAGGAGCGTGTTTGTGACTTTAGTGGGAACAGATGCCAGCTGAGCCGTGGCAGCTCCGTGTCCTCTTGCCTTTGTGTGTAAGAGGGGTGTGAGATATTTCTTGTGTCGTCCTGCTGGGCACACATGCCCTCACTTAGAGGGCTGAGGGAATCTCACCAACAAGCAGTGTCAGTGCCCTGAAGGACCCTGAGTTACATGGGATGCCAAGGAAAAGCAGGCCTCTCCCCACATCCACCCTCTTACCTCTGATTCCCCACAAAATCCAGCTCTTTTGGCCAAAGGACTGAGGCAACAGGAGGTTTGTGAGGCTGCTAAACCTGTTTCATTGCAGGGATTCCTGCAGCACCTGTGGAGGTTCTTGTTGTTTGCTTCTTCCTCCTCTCCTTGCACCCTTTTCAAGCTCCCTGGGATCCTTATGGCTGATGTCCCAAGTCAAAACTGCTGTCAGGCAGGGACTGAGCTTCTCAAAGTATATCTGGTTAAGCAGGAGACTCTCATCCAACACATCCCCCCATTCCTGAGGGCAGGGACCTGGCAGTCAGTGGCCTGTGCTGCCCGTGGGCTTGGCAGGATCTCTGGGATACAGATTCCCATGGGTTTCAAGTAAACAAAACCTCCAAAACCCTTTTTTAAAACAGCAAGCTCCCCTGCATAAGTCTGAAAAAAACCTAAATTGTTTAGTTTGGTCAAAATGTTTTGAACAAATTTGAAATTGTTTTTTACATTGATCCTGTGGAATACGTTTGTGGAGAACCAGGGATGGCAGTGCAGGAGAGAGCTTTGTGTGCAGTTGCAGACCAGCATTTTGTACTCCACAAGTAAATCCCCTTGGACAGCCCGTAGCCTGTCTGGTGCCATGTCTGAATTTGGTCCTGAGAAGACACTGGAAATTAACACGTGTTCGCCCCACAGATGGGCAGCAAACCTTCCCCAAGAGCAGGAGCTCCTGTGGCAGGGGAAGGAGCTGGAGTTTCAGCATTTCCCATTAAGGACCGAGAGCGAGAGCCAGAGCCAGAGTGACACATCCAAGGAAGGGCTGGATAACACTAGGAGAACCTCAGCCTTGATGGTGTGGGAAAGAGGCTGGAAAGCTCTGCTTGGCTATGGCTGGGGAGTGCTGGGGAAGCAGGGAATGTACAGTCCTGAGCATCCAGGGTTACCTGGACATCTCCATTTCTGCTGCTTCTAGAAACCTCTGAGCCATTCCCAAGATTTCCCCGGGCAGACCCCCTCTCTGTTCCACTTCTCTCCTTCCTGAGCCATCCCTAAAAATGCATCCAGTCCTGCTCCTAGCTGCCCAGCACACAAAGCTGGTGGTGTTTTCCTGTTCTTCACACTCCATCACTGCACTTTTAGCAGCCATGAAGGAAAACTCTGTGCCGTGTCCTGCTCCAGACACCTCTGCCAGGCTGTCCAGGAGCCGACACTCTTCCCTTGTGTCATTCCAGTCGGATCTCATCTACCAGAGCGTGTATGAGCTGATCCATGCAGATGACAGAGCCACCTTTCGCCGCCAGCTGCACAGGCCCCCAGCGCATGCTGCCGACGGTGAGCACCGGCTGATCCCTGTGATGGCAGCACCGGGGCTTCAGCGGCTCTGAGCCGTGAGCTTGAGGTGTGCAGCACAGTTTGGAAAGCTGCTTTTTCCCTTGGGTTTTCCAGCCTTTCCCACTGAGCAGCCACCACTGGCTGGATGCAGCGCCACGTCCAGCCCCCAGCACATCCGTCCTGAGGAGCAATCCTTCACGGAGAGGAGCTTCACCTGCCGCTTCCACTGCTTGCTGGATAACTCCTCAGGATTTCTGGTAACACAGCCCCACGCTGGGACATCCCTCTGCTCCCCTTCTGCCCAACAGCATGTTCCCTCAGGGCCACCTGTGTCCCATAAGGGTGGGAGCACAGCTAGTTCCCACCACCTTGTGTGCTTCACTCCCATGTGTTCTAATCCCCCCCTAAGGCCTTGAATTTCCATGGGCGCCTGAAGTTCCTTCTTGGGCAGCAGAAGTCGGCATCAGACAAGTCCCCCATTGCTCTCTTTGCCATTGCAACACTCCTTCAGCCACTATCCATCCTGGAACTGCGGACCAAGACGCTGATCTTCCAGACAAAACACAAGCTGGACTTCACTCCTATGGCTTGTGATTCCTGGTAAGGCATCTCTCACCTTCCCCATGGCAAGATCCCTGGTACTGGACAGAAAACTAGACCCTGTGGGAACAAGGAATGTCTGAGCCAGCTCCCATGGCAAGGTGCCTCATACTTGTGTCACTCCACTGCAGCCTCCTAGTAACACGGGGAGCAGGTTAATTGGGCACTAGCGCTTCTTGTCTGCTGTGGTTTAGCCCAGCAAACCCAGCACAGGGTGGTTTTGTGGAAGAGGGGATGCAGCTCAGCCCGGGATGGAGAGTTGTACCAGGCAAAGCAGGAAGCTTTGGCAGGGGATTGTGTCTGACCGGTAGGGTACAACTGTGGGGGATCCATCCCTGGTGTCCCAGGGTTTCTGTGCTGTTTCCAGGGGGAAGGTTGTCCTGGGGTACACGGAAACAGAGCTGTGCCGGAGGGGCTCTGGGTACCAGTTTGTGCACGTGGCTGACATGATGCACTGCGCAGAGAACCACGTGAGGAGTGAGTGCTGGGGGCTGTCGGGATGGGGGGTTTGTGAGGAGCTCTGCACGTGCGGCTCTGGCTGGGCCATACCATTGCTCCTCAGTGCTGTCTGTGACAGGGCTGGAGAGGCTGTGATACAGGCTCTTCCTCCTGGGTGAGGCCTGCTTGGGGAGCTGGCAGAGAAGCAGCATCCTGCATCTCCTACCCCCAGAGCACGGATGCAAGGTGCTCCTCAGCCTCGTGGCGTCTCACACGTGTCACTTGTGTGCCCCCACGGAGGAGCTCTGTGTGTGCCACCTCTCTTGTGTCCCTGCCCCAGTGATGAAGACAGGGGAGAGTGGGCTGACGGTGTTCCGGCTGCTGACCAAGCAGGGCGGCTGGGTGTGGGTGCAGGCCAACGCACGGCTCGTCTACAAGGGGGGCAGGCCCGACTGCATCATTGCCCGCCAGCGAGCCCTCTCGTGAGTATCCCTGGCTCTATTCCCCTGCCCTCGTGAGTATCCCTGGCTCCTTTCTCCTGCTGCAGGCACAGGGAGGCTGTGAGGGTGGAGGGAAGGGTGGCTGGGGGGCATGGCTGGCACTTTGTAGCACGTGCTCTCCTGCAGCATGAGTGAAACGGCTCCAAGGAAGTGGACGTGGACATGCTCCTGCCTGGAGTGAGCCCTGGACACTCAGCCCTTCCCTGAGCCATGCAGACCCACCCATGGGCAACCCAGAGCCCCAGTCCTCCACCAGCCCAGTCCAGCACCTTTCCTCTAGAAAAGCTGGAGCGGGGCTGTGAGCTCCTCTCTTGCTGTCGCAAGGGTGGTTTTGCCTGGCCCAGAGGAGGTGCTCATGCTGTTTCCATCCCTTTTTTCCCAAAGGAATGAAGAAGGGGAGGAACATCTGTGGAAAAGAAACCTACGGCTGCCTTTTAGCTTTGCCACGGGGGAAGCAGTCTTGTATGGGTATGACTTTCCCGGGTTCCTAGACTCCTTCCAAGCCAAGGAGGAGTTGCGGACACAAGCAAATTCCCACTCAAAGCAGCAGTTGGTAGACCCCAACTCTCTCCTTGGGGCCTTGATGAAGCAGGATGCATCCATATACAATTCCTACGCTGATAGTGTACCTCAGTTCTCTTTGGCAGATTTCATCTCTGAGCCTGGGGGGCTGGGCAGGAATGAGGACATCGGTGATGCCAAGGAGGACAGCGACTCCCTCCTGGTGGTGATCAAAACGCTCTTTGAGAAGAGCAAGGTGGGGGGAAACGTCTGCCAGAGCCTCAGCGTGGGCCACTCAGAGCTGCAGCAGTGGGAGGAGGCTCTGCTCAGCTTGGGGGCAGAGGAGGAGTCGCCGGCTCAGGGGCTTGGCGAGAGACCGGGCACCAAGGTGACATCCTGTGTGGAGCAGATGCTCCTCAGGGAGGATGCTGGGAAGAGCGTGGACTTTCCACACTGCAATGAGGAAAACAGCGCTGTGGCTCATTTCCAGCGCTGCTGGGCAGCTAATTCAGTCCCTCAGTCTGCACTACAGCCCCGGGCCCTGGGTGCACAAGAAGGCCAAGGTGCTGTGGTCTCTGCAGTCTCTGTTAGCTCCGAGGCGAGCTCAGCTCAGGCAGAGCAGCAGGTCCTGTTTGACCCAGCCGGGCTGGTGGGAGGGACTGTGCTGGGCATCCCGGTCCCCAGCAGCAAATCTT
The DNA here is from genome assembly GCA_035583135.1 of Lophotriccus pileatus. Taxonomy (NCBI): domain Eukaryota; kingdom Metazoa; phylum Chordata; class Aves; order Passeriformes; family Tyrannidae; genus Lophotriccus; species Lophotriccus pileatus. Next base: position 5,836,536 of record JAWWES010000002.1, read on the forward strand.
CTGTAGCACTGCAGCGGGCAAACCAAGTGCTTCAAGCAGAAGTTGCCCCCTCTGCTCCTGTGGATAACACTGTTCCTGCTGCTCAGAGCCAGCTGGGGTGCCAGCTGCTGGGCTCAAGCTGCCCACCTCCTATGCACTCCGACACATTAGTGACTCGGTGGCACCATGTCCCGCTCCAGGCAAACCCGCCTTTGGGTCAGAGCGCTCCTCCTGGAGGCTGCCCATCAGAGGCTTGGATGGCCCTAGCTCCAAAACAGCTGGAAGCAGCAGGAACACAGGTGGAGTCCCAGACTCTGCTGACAGGCAGCCCTGAGAGCCCCCTGGGGGCCGGGCTGTGGCTGCCACCCCCCTCCCAGCCTGCTCCTTGCCGTGCCCAGGGCTTGCATGAGTCCTTGTTCTCGGGGGATGGGAACCTCTGTGAGGAGGAAGCTGCTCTCCCTGCACAAGCACCAGCACCCTTAGGAGCCAGGCAGCTGCCAGGGGATGGTGGCTTCCCCAAACAGCCCCTGACACCCCACCTAGAGCCCAGCTTTTCCTGGGAAGGGGAACAGGCAGTGCTCCGAGAGGCCAAGTGGATCTCGCAGCACCAGCTGTGGCTCCACCAGGCTGGGGCAGGTCCGGTGCAACACAGCAGGCTCCTGCTGGGGTCTAGCACGACTCCCAGCACCCGCCAGATGGGCCGTGTCGTGCTGCCACAGTGCCAGTATGGAAACAGCCTTTTTAGGCCGGAGACCAGTTCCCTCAGGGATGCCTCCAAAGTGGCACTTCCCCCGCAGCTGGGCACCTTGCCTTGCCCCAGTGAGAACCACCCCGGAGCATCCTGTCCCTCGGTGGGCTTGGTTCTGAGGTGCTCAGCAGCTGCCCCTGGGAAGGGGGGCGCAGGAGCACCCCTGTGCTCAGTGCGGGGCCCTGGCTGCCCAGGGGCGCCCTTGGCAGGCGGGCAGCAGCTCTGTGCCTGTGACATCCAGCCCAAGGTGAGGTACGAGGGCTGCAGGACCTGAGGGGTGCCCTGGCTCTTGGCGAGGGAGCGAGGGAGCTGCCAGGGGCTGCAGGAACACTGGCCTTTGTGGGCAGCCTGCTGTGAAACATCACTGTGAACTGGGAGCTATGTTTTAGGAAGCCACCAGCAGCTGTGGGCTCCTCTCATACCTGCAAGTGGTGCCCTGTGCTTCCTGGTCACTCCACATTTTGTCTTCCAGTGCTGTCAATCAGTCAAAGGTGCAGTGGTTTGGACTTTTTTTTTTCCATGAGAAGTCTTTCAGGGAGATGCAGCCATGCCAGTGTGGAGCTGTGGGGGCTCTGGGGGTCCAAAGTAGGACACTGTGCTTGCCTGGCCCATGTGCTTGGGGCAGCCTCTTGCAGGTGGACCTGCTGCCTCACAGGTAGCTCTGCAGATGGCACTGAGTGGCTATTTCTTGACTCAGCATGGTCTCCTCATCACCTCTGTATGTGTACCACCCTTGTCACATTGCTGTCCAGTGTCCTGCATCACCTCCACCTGCCTGAGTCCCTCTGCTCCCTCCCTCTTGGGCTCTGCATCTCCTCCAGAGCCCCTGGTGACCCAGTTTATTTAGAAATGGGATGTTACCAAGCACTTTGAGAAGCTCAGCAGCACTGAAGGGTCTCAGTGGGAGGTGGAGGTGGTAGGAGCAGTAGCATCCTGGCAATTTGGGCTCTCCAGCAGCCTTCTTGGGGAATTTGGGAGAGGTGGGTACCAGGCGCTTGTGACCTTTATGGGATGCAGAAGCTGCTCTTGGTTCTGTCAGTGGCTCGTCCTTGCCTTCCTCTCCTGTGCCTTGCGGTGCCGTTGGATGGAGGAACAGTGGGGTTCCTCCTGTGGCTTTGCCAAAGCAGTGAGAAAGAAGGGCAGGGAGGAATGCAGTGACCACTGGCTGCTCTCCAGACCCACTTTATGCCCCTCAGAGCGCTCTCCTGGAGCCCACCACAACCACTTTGTTGAATTCCCTTTATTTTCTGTATTTTTAACCCAAGATGTGAATTCATTACCTTTTTCTTTCCTACCACAGGGCATGTTCTCCCAGATCCATCAGGGAAACTCACAGAAGCAGCAATGATGGGGGAGGGTGTATTCGATTTGAGAGCACACTGGAATGCAGTGTTGTGTCAGAGAGAGCAGAGTGCTTGGGGACCTTCGCATCTTCCCCTATGTCTATGGTGTATAGACACCGATCACCCTGAGCATCGCATCTGCCTCTCACACCACTATTAAGCATTTACCAAGCAAATTAAATCAGTAATTAGTGCGGGGCCAGCAGCACTGGCAACGTGTCCTGGTGTGGAGTGGTGGTGTCTCCCTGGATCTCTTCCTTTACATCCTGCTTTGCCTCGCTGTGCCAGGGCTGCTGGGGCTCTGGAAAGGTCAAGCTCCTGTCTGCAGGTTGGGGGCAGAGAGGTGCTGAAATGCGCCAAAGTGGCCTGGAGGAGCACTTAGGACAGGGCAAGGAGGTGGCTCACCATGATCCGGACCCAAAAAGCAGCAGGATGGACTCTGCTCACCAGCCTGTGCTGTCCTGGCACCGGTGAGATGATGTGAAACACTGCACGGGGTGCCAAGGGCACAGGCTCCAAGGGTCGTCTTGGAGTGGGGGCACCCGCCGGGCTCTGCTGCCTGGGGCCCTGACAGACCCCCTGGTGCTCTGTGACTGGTGTCTGATCTGTTCATACCTTGTGGCTGTGCACATAAAGTCTCCTTTGGTGGCAGCATCTCATTTTACGCTCTGTGATTTCTTTGTGCTACTGTGGGCAGCTGGATGATGCTGAGGAGAAAAGAGATGTCCTGAGACTCATCCCCCCACACACCCCTCCGTGTTTGGTTGTGTATTAAAAGGCAATTTGCTTTGTATGGTGGTGATGTTTGTTTTGACCTGAAACAGTGTCCGTCTATTTCCTCCTTGAGTGGGAAAAGCCTGGCCCTGGTGCAGGGTGTGTGACACACTCCAGTGATCTCCAGCCCCTGTGGGCACATGCAGCAGAGTGGTGTGACAGTGTCCCCCTGTTGCACCCGGAAAATGTGCCCTGTGAGGTGCCAGGGCTCACAGCTGGTTACACTCGATACACACACACACACACACACACACACACACACACAGGTTCCCAGTGTCACTGCCATGCAGGGACACACATGGGCACTCCCCCAGTCACACCGACAGCCATCCTGCCTGCCACCGGGGACTGCAGTGTCACTAGTGCTCCCACTCCTCACCCGTGTGGGCGGGGGGCTCGCTGCCCCAACCCCGCCACTTCCTCTCAGCCTCCATCCCCCTCTCATCATCCCTACACACCCTTCTCACCTCCCAGCACCCGTTCAGCCCCCCACCTCCTTGCTCATCCCATCCATCCTCACCCTCCTAACATCTCCCCATCCCACCTCACCTCCTAACCCCTCCTCATGAGGTTGACGGGAAGGGTACAGGAACACTTGTTAAACGACCAATTTGATCTGCAAAATGTCCGATTTATTGAAGAGAACAACAAGTTTTATACCCTTCTTCCCAGAGTACAGAGCATCAGAAATAGCAAGCGCATATAATTGGGTATAGAACATAAACAAGTAGCACAGATAGCTTTTAATTGGATTAATGCATCTGGTCAGTTGT
>JAWWES010000002.1:5840902-5869899 GCA_035583135.1 Lophotriccus pileatus
CTGCAGACCCCAAACCCATCTTCTCCGCCCCCGAGACGCCCCCTCCCCATCACGCCCCGATCCCCCCGGCCCCTCCCCTAGGGCGGGCCGTTCCCGCTCCCGCTCCCGCTCCCGCTCCCGCCGGCTCTCCCCGAGGGAGCGGCGCAGGGCGCTGCCGGCCGAGCCATGTACGCGGGGCGCAGGCGGAGGAAGCCCCTGCCGCGGGCGTGAGTGGGGGCGAGGGGCAGGGGCTGAGGGGGCCGGGGGGGTGCCCCTTCCCGTCCCGTCCCGGTAACGCGGCTGTGCCCCCGGCAGGACGCGGCCGGGCGCGGCCGAAGGCGGCAGCTCCAACCCGTCCAAGCGGCATCGGGAGCGGCTGAACCGGGAGCTGGAGCGGCTGGCGGGGCTCCTGCCCTTCCCGCCCGACGTGGTGGCCGGGCTGGACAAGCTCTCGGTGCTTCGCCTCAGCGCCGCCTTCCTGAGAGCCAGGAGCTTCTTCGGCGGTAAGGGACGGACGGCTTCCCCCCGGGAATCGCGATTCCTCCTCGGGATTCCCCCCGGAATTCTGCGGTGTGTCCCCCCGCTGCTTCATCCCCCCCTGGAATTGTGCGGTGTGTCCCTCAATTGCTGAATCCCCCCGAAATTGTGCGGTGTGTCGCCCCGCTGCTGCATCTTCCCCCCTGGAATTGCTCCCTTGCCCCGCAATATTGTTGCACCCCTCTTGGAATTCACTCTGCCCGCCCCGAAGTTTGTTTTCCTCCCGAGAATATTTTGGGTGTTTTCCCCTCTAGAATATTTTGTGTTTTTTTTTCCCCCGGAATTCTGTGGGATTCTCCCCTCCTACCCCTCCCGAGAACTTTATTTTCTTTCTCTCCGAGAATTTAGGGTGTTCTTCCCCTGAATTTTGAGTTATTTTTTTTCCTCCCTCAAATTTTGTTTTCTTTTGTTTCTCCCACACGCCCCACCCCTTATGGGTTTTTCCCTCTCGAATTTTTGTGTCTCTACCCTCCTCCAATTTTTGTTGGTTTGTTGTTTTTTTTTTTTTTTTTCTTCTTTTATTTCCTCCTCGAAATTCATGGATTTCCCCCACCTGCCTCGAATTTTTGTGGATTTCCCCCCTTGAATTTTGGGTTTGTGGGAGTTTTACTCTCCCCCTAAAATTTTCTTTTTTGTTTTCCCCCTTGAATTTTGGGGTTAACCCTCTGAACTTATTTCCCGCCCCCCTCAAATTTTGGTGTTTTTTTCCCCCTTCCGATTTTGTGTCTTCCCTCCCTCCCCTGTCAGGAATTTTGTATCTTTCATATCTTCACCCCTTAGAATTTTGTTCCCTCTCCCAAGTATTGTGCTTTCCCCCCACTAGAATGTCATCTCTTTCCCCCAAAAAAAGCCCTGGAATTGCTTTTTCCCTCTTTCTGACCCCACATTTCCTTGCTGTGCCCTCTCCAGCTGCCAGGCCTGGGTTGCATCGTGCCAGGTGCTCATTTGGGATCAGAGGGATCTGGAGAGGTGAAGTTGATGTTGTTCATGGGTTCTGCTGAAGTAGAAAATGCTGGTTTATGCTGGAGAGTTCCCATGGCCCTGGGCTATGGCTGAGCCTGGTGCTGCCCAGTTGGGAAGTTTCCCCATGCAAATGACTTTTTCCCCTCTGTTGTGATAGACTCGGTGTGCTGACAGTAATAATTCCCTGTGCTGTGGTTACAGTTTATTTGGGAACCTTTGATTTTTGGAAGCCATTCCACTGCGCTGTAATTAATAGGAGCCTGCAGGATGGCACTGAGGCATCCCTGGGTTTTCCTGGTGAAGTAGCAGTGCCTTGAGAATGCTGCGTGTGGCCGCAGAAAGCCCACAATTGCCTGGTTAAAGTCCAAGTCACTGAATATATTCAATGCCTTCTTTTCCCCCCCCCTTTTCCGCTCTCCTTTAAACTGCACTTGAAGGATTGACCAGCGGGTGAGCTGGAAAAGGAATGGCTAGGGAGAGTTGTTTGCCTTGCAGCATTAGGTCAATCTGTTGGGCTGTGTTGACTGTGTTTTCCATGCTGGTTTTGCCCTGGAAGGGATTTGGAATGCTGTCTGTGAGGATGCTCTGAGGCAAAGGACAGTTGGTCACGGTGTTTCGAAGGCTCCCGCCCAGTGGGCTTGAGAGTTCATGACTTTGGAAGTGCCACACTAGGAGTTGTTTTGGGGTTTGTCATCCTTTCCAGGCAGATTGTGCTGGGATGCTGCCCCAGCTCAGCCAGGGAAGGGTGAGCATCCCTGGGAATATGGTCCTGCTGCTCCACAAACATCCTGCTAGGGCCTGTGTCCTGGGGTTTGACATTCCCACATCCCTGTCACTGTGGGTGACTTTGGTTGAAATTTACTGTTCTGAGATTCTCTCTCTCTTTTTGTTTTTTGGTTTTTTTTGTCCCACCCATCATTCCCTCTGGCTTGATTTCATGGCTCCAACTTTCCAACTGTCTGAGGTGTGGGATGGATGGTGCCCACCCCTCTCTGCTTTGAGGCAGGTCACTGTAATTCAGAGGTGGGAGAGAGGGAGGAAAGCCTCATCCTTTCGGAGGCAAATAGTGATTGGAGACCTAGTTGAGTCTCTCCTGGTGCATTAAAACAAAATAATAATTAAAAAAAAAACTTCAAAGGAGCCATGGGCAAGCTCATCTACAAAACTGAATGGTTTTAAGTGACTATTCCTTTTGGAGTGAATGCTGGAGTGGTGTGGCTGTGCTGGAGCTGAGATAAAGTTCAACTTAGGAAGGCTCCTGTTCAAAATACTCTCTTTATTCCTTTCTCTCCTTTTTCCTTCTTGATTATTCACATGTTTAGGTTATTTTTTCCCTTGGTTTGTCAGAGAGCAGGGTTAGGAGGGGCACCTGGAGTCTGGGAGCGCTTGTGTGCTTCAAGTCCTGCTCAGCATCCCTGGAAGTGTAAAATGGGATCCCGAGGAGACAGTTTTAGCTACACAAGTCCTGGGTGAGATCAGATCAGAAAACACCAGTGGTTTGGGGGCTTTCAGTGTTTGTTGGGAGCAGCCAGCACAGCAGGAGGCAGCTCAGAAACAGGCAGTGTAAACCCTGGAATGGAGCAGGGAGCAAGGAGGAGGAGGAGCCCTCATCTCACCCACTCCAGTGTGTCTTGAGCACTCCCTGAAAGAAGACCATGGGAAAGCGAGGATGAAAACCAGGGTGTGCTGCCATGGATTGTGAGGAGAAACCTCTGAAGCAGGTCTCAGGTGTTCCCCAAGATCTCTGGCAGCAACTCACCCAGCAGGTTTATGCCAGCCGCCATTTCTCCAGCTGGAATAAATAAATAATTATTGATTTATTAATTATTAATTGATTGGGTTTACTTTTATTTCAGCATCTTGGTTTACTCATAGTTGATAGGTGGGGAATTTTGTACAGGCTTAAGTGATTATAAAAGCAGATGGGCTGTAGATCTTGGTCACTGGTGAAATCTTTGGGAGCTCCTCTCAGGGTTTTTTTTGGACTCTTGGTCACCTTCTGGCCATGTGATAAATTCCTCAAAAGACAGAGAGCTCCACAGCTCTCCTTAGACACATACCTGCATTTTTAATCCTAGAATAGTTTAGGTTGAAAGGGACCTTTTAAAACTCACCTTATTCCACCCCCTGCCATGGGCAGGGACACCTTCCACCAGCCCAGGTTGCTCCAAGCCCCGTCCAACCTGGCCTTGGACACTTCCAGGAATGGGGCAGCCACAGCTTCTCTGGGCAACCTGTGCCAGGGCCTCCCCACCCTCACAGCCAACCATTCCTTCTCAATATCCCATCTAACCCTGCCCTCTGACAGTGGGAAGCCATTCCCTGTGTCCTGTCACTCCATGCCTTGTCCCCGGTCCCTTTCCAGCTCTCCTGGAGCCCTTTTAGCCACTGGAAGGGACTCTCAGGTCTCCCTGGAATCTTCTCTCCCAGCCTGAACACTCCCAGCTCTTCCAGCATGGCTCCAGAGCAGGGGGCTCCAACCATCAGAGTGTTTTGGTGGCCCACTCTAGACTTGCTCCAACAGCTCCATGTCCTTATTTTGCTTTTCTAGAAGTGAACCTGCTGTTTAGCCATCAGAGGTGGCTGAGATATTGTGTGCAGGAAGCACTGGCAGTGCTTTTATCTGAACAGTGGAGTTTTGAACATTGATTGAGGGAGATTTTGCCGGGAGGTCTTTGATTTTTTAAAAAGACACATTTTGCCTTGTGCATGAGGATTTTTATACTTTATATGGCCTTAAGTGATGCTGCCCCTGTGGCCTCTCTGCCTGTCTGGGGGCAAAATTAAAGGCCTGAAGTTCTATGGCAGGAATTAAGGCAGGATTTAAGGCTGCTCAATGTTCTGTTGTTTAATCTTTGGAGTGATTTAGAGATCATTAAACACGGTCTTTGTCAAGCAGGATTATTTATCGAAACAAACCTTTCCTCAGGCTGAGTGCTGGGCTGGTGTGGCTGCTGTGTTCCTGTTGCCACTCTGATGCCAGGTGGTGACTTTCTGTGTGTCTTTGGAAGTGCAAAGGACAAGAACATCCATGTGTGTGTTTGTCTGCTAATTCTGTTCGACTTTTGTGCACAATCTTTCCCGTGTAACAGGGCAGGGAGCAGTTCAGTGCCGGGTGTTTGCCGTGCATGTTCAGTGTCTCTGGGAAAGGAGGGAACTTGGCTGTGGTCTCTTCCTGGAGCCTCCTGATCTGCATCAGGACGGAATAAGCTTCTCTTGTGATGGAGCAGCACTGCTGCTCCTTATGAAATTCCCAGGCGCCTTTCTCTGATCCCATTGGCTGACTTTGCAGTCCCAGGTTTATACAAATGCTTTCTGCCCACAGGAATGCTGCTTCACGGCTGAGGTGAACTTAGGTGTGGGAGCAGGGCCAGAGGAGGGTTGGAGACATTGTGAAACGTGCCCTGCTAGAGAGGTGAACCATTCCTGGCCAGTGCTCCAGCCCATCCCACATCCCATCCTGCTGCTGAGGCAGCACTGTCCATAACCCAGCACTGTTAGCCTGGACCAGAGGGAGCTGAAGTTGGCTTCCATGAGTGCCAGTTGACTTCAGGGCTTTTCCTCCTTTCCTATCCAGGTCTCTTCCTCTATGACAGTCCCCCCAAATGTCTTATTTCTTTCCCCCCTTGTTGAACAAACACTTTTAATTGTCACTTGCCCCCTTACCCTTCCTTCCTGCTCTACAGGAGGCTCTTTCAGTTCATGGGATTTGGTAGAGGTTGGAACTGTGCTGCAGGGCTGCAGCTGCCCAGAGCTGAGGGATCTGCGTCTGCCTCGAGCCCAGGGGCCCCCTCCTCTGTCCCCCATAATGCTGAGGACTGTCCTTGGAGCAGTGCAGCTAAGCCAAGCCGCCAAGCAGCCTCACTCCTGCCATCCTCCCCTCTCTCTGGCCTACCCCGAGTCCTGCTGTTGGTGGCCGGTGCCACTGCTCCAGGGTCTGCACGGCACGTCATTCCAGCTGTGTGCCAGCAGCTTATCCTGGCGGTGCCTGGCGGCTGCTCCCCTCTAATCCCTCCCCATTCCTCCCCTTGGTGCCAGGGCCCAGCAAGCACGGGTGGCTGATAGAGGAGGGGTCTCTGTCTCTTCTGCCTCCCTCACCTTCCGGAAAGGGGGAGAGATGCTGCAGGGAAGGTTTGCTCTCTCTGCCTGCGTGGGTATTTGTTAGCCAAAAGGAAGATGTCTCAAAGGCACCTTGTTATGTGGCTGTCGGGCACCATCTGTGTTGCTTGGGCCACTTAAACTCCTGGTGGGAGGTCAATTGGCAGATGTCAAAACAGGCAAGGCCTCAGTCTGGAGAAGTGTCTCTCGCAGTTTGGTCCTGCAGTGTGCTGGGAAGGGTGTCCAAGCTGTGCCTCCCATCCTACAGCAGTCCGGTGTGTGGAAGCACTCACTTGCCCCTGGGGGCCAGATGGGTGTCTCTCAGGGGTCCTGTACCTGTCACAAGTCATGTGGCACCGACATTCACATCAGCAATTGATCTGCAGCCTTCATTTCGTGGGATTTCTCTGAAGGCTCTCAGTCAGCTCTGGGGTTTATAAACTGTAGGAAAAGTGGTAGGAAAAGGTCAGTCTGTGGTGCCAGGAGGTGCATGTTTGAGCCCCACTTTAAGCCTTGCTGCCAGCCAGCAGTGGGCTAATTCTGCTTGGAAATGGGAATCCTCAGAGATGCAGATGCACCTCTGCCTGTGTGTAGCATCCTGCCTGGATTGCTTGACTTGCCAGCGGCCTCTGGGCAGCTCAGGTGCATCGCTGGCTGGGAGGAGAGGAGGAAAACACCCTGGCATGTGTTGAGACCTTGGAAATTTTTGGCTCCAGATGGATTACCAGCTGCACATCCTGTGATCGTGGATCAGATGTAGCCGTCATTCTGGGCCATGTGTGGTTTTGAGCTCTGGGTGGGTATGTTTTATATGGAAGGCTAAGGTCGTGTATCCAAAACTTAAGCAGTTTGCCTTGCCCACGTATTTTTAAAAGATGACACTCCTGTGCATATTGAGGGCTTGGGGATTTTTCCTGAGTCCTCTTAAAATCTTAGGTGGTTGCTGTGGCATCGATGTGCAGCCTCAGGGCTGAGCCTCATCCTTGAAAAACTGGTATGAATCTAGACCGTTATTGCTGGAGCTGTGACGGCCCAAAAAGTGCCTGAGCTGCAGTTGGGTCGGACTGGAAAAGTGCTTTTAATTATATCATTATTACAGACTGTGTAACTTTGCCCCTGGAACCTCTGCTTAGGGGTGAGGCCTTGAGATGGGATGTGTGGGACTAACCTTGTTCACTTTGTCTGCTCTTCTTCCTTCTGAGCTGTTCAGCCAACCACTGCAGAGCTGTAGCAGTGAAGCCTTAGGGATGGGTTAAGAAAATAAAGCCTGATCCTGTGATCACCCTGCTCTCTTAATTGCCCAGGTAATGAGCTGGTCTTGGAGGAGCAATTTAAGCTGGGGAAGTCTTGTCACTTCCCTTAAGTAAGCAGTTTTCCTGCCGTGTGCTTTCTTGCCAAGTATTTTTGCCTGGCTTTCATGAGAGTAGCTGGTAGGGAGCTGTTGGAGGTCTCTGGGGTTCACTGCCATCTCAGTGGCTGCTGGGGTGTCTCAAGGCTCCCTCAAAGGAAAGCATGGAGCAGAGCTGGGAAGAAACTGCAGGTTAGAGTGTTGGGCTGGGCTGATCCTTCCCGGTCTAGTGGAAGGTGTCCCTGTCCATGGTGTGGGGGGCTGGAACCAGGTGGTGTTTAAGGTCCTTTCCAACGCAAACTGTTGTGTGGTGGACACCTAAAGCTCCTGAGGGATGAGCAGTGGGAGTGGGGAGAGTTCAAACCGCTGTTGATGCTGCAGGAGAAAGGGAAAACCTGGCAGGTCCTTGTCATCTTTGTCCTTGTTTAAACTTCTGCACGTGCTTCTCCCTTTGAGACCCAATTGCCTTTGGTGACACAACCAAAAGCTACACATGGTCAAGGCCTCCTTGCTTCTAAAAGTGCAATTAGATCTGATCAGAGGCCATCCATTATTCACTGTGCGTGTTCACAGATGGTGGTGTATCCACACCATTCAGGCAGGGATAAATAATTCATCTGTTTAATGAAATTTGTGTCAACAGGGAGCTGTGGCAGGTATTAAGTAAAACCATAGTATCCATTAGGAATAAGCAAATGGAAAGTCAAGAAGTATTTGCCAGTTGCTGGAAAAAAAGGGCTTTGTACAGCCCTGATGAGAAACCAACTGAGGTGGGGAGGAGACCGGGTTGAGCGTGGCAACAAAGAAGGCATTTGGGCCAAATTTCGATCCCTTTGCATCGCAGAATCATAGAATAGTTCAGGTTGGAAGGGACCTTAGAAGCTCATTTTGTTCCACCCCACTGCCGTGGGCAGGGACACCTTCCACTAGAACTAGGAGGTTGCTCCAAACCTCGTCCATTTGAAAGGAAAATGTCACTCTGGCTGTGACAATACCACATTTTCCTTTAAGTGATTCTTAAACATGAAACAGCCTCAGTTTACTCAAGAGAAAGCCAAAGTGTGGGGTTGTTATTTTGTTTTTGTTTTTGTTTTTGTTTTTTCTCTAAATTCTCAATATTTTCTTTATTCTTTGCAATAAAGTGCAGGAAAACAATTTTGAGGGGTTAGTTAATATGAGGGGCTGTACTGAGCAGCAGAGCTGCAGGTCCCTCTGCCTGTGAGCATCTCAAAGCTGGATGGGAGTGGGTGGGAATCTGGAGGTACCTCATGGTAAGGTCTTTACTCCCATGAGTGGAAGGCCAGCTTTTCAGGGGATTGCCACAAATGGTAGAAAGAGAGAGGTGGATAAAAGGCAATTCATGTAATAAATCAGTCTCTCCTTCCCCCAGAGAGTGACTGATACACACTGGGGCATGCAGCGAGCACCGTTACCAAAATCCTTCTCTTTTCCCTCCCCGAGACCTGCTCCCACTAACAGTGGCCATGCAGATGGCCCACCCCTTGCCTGCAGCCCATGGAGAGCCATGAATTAGTTTGGTTTCCTGCTTCTGCTTCTCCTGCATTGACTCCTGAGGCACGTTTGGGGTCCAGTTGTCCTGTTTTCCTCCTCCGCAGTCAGCGGACAATGTGAAACTGCCCCCACCGGGAGCTTTTGCCCTGTGGAGGGAAGGGGGCTGGGAGATATCCTCTCAAAAATGTTAATTCCCACTTGGTAATGCAGAGATTTCTCAGGTCTGCAAAGCCCTGGCAGGTTCAGGAGTTCACCGGCAAACCTGGTAGGCAGTGAGGTGTTCCTTCAGCACCACGTGAAACAGCTTCCCAGGCTGAGTGCCGAGGGAAGCACCTGGAAATGGAGGGAGGAAAGCCACCCCCTTGCCCCCCCCAGTCCTCCTGTTCCTGGAGGTGACAGCACAGGGCCAGGCAGCAGAGTCCTGGTGAGCACTGAGGGCATCTGTGAGTGAGGATGACCGCGGTGCAGGGAGTATCCTCCTCCTGTGGGGAGGCAGATCGGGCAGGGAATTTGTTCCTCAGAGATGGGACCGGGCAGGGAGAGATTTTCTTCTTCTCAGCTAAAAGGCTTTTTGTGGTAGAATAGCCTTCAGGGCCTGGCAGAAACTCTATTTTCTTTTTCTTGGAAGAAATAGCAAGAAAACTGTGCAAGCCTTGCTTCTTTCAGGTGACCGACTTGCGTCTCTTCACCTTTCTCCTTCCAGCCGCAAAGGCGATGCTGGTGGGCAGAGGGAGGAAGCCCAGCAAAGGCCACTTCTCTCCTTTTTCTTTTCCCCCCTCTTTTAATTTTTTTTCCCCTGAAAATTGCACAACGAGGGCAGAGGCTTGCCTCTCATCTCGCTGCCCTGCGTGAAGTGCTCTGCTGGGAGGGCACCTTTCCCGATCCGTGCTCTCCGAGCGGGATGCAACGGCGGTTGCCCAGCTCGTCTCCGCCCCGTCAGCCTGATATGCTGTGACAGTTCTGCTGAATTGCTGACCCGAGGGGCTGCGAGGGGCTATTTATGGGCAGACAAAGCCGGGGCACGCCGGGCAGGAGGCCAGCCTGGGGTGGCCACACCCAGGAGCAGGTCGTCTTTGGGGTTCCTTGAGTGACTCGGAGGAAAAGGCGCTGTTTGGTGAAGTTGGCAGGGAAACCCCCATGGGAACTGTGGTTTATAGGAGAGCAGCCCCTCACACCCCAGTGGTTCGATCCTGTTTGCAGGAGCAGGTTGGGTTTGGTGGCAGGAATCTGCACTGAGAACAACTGGCCCTCCTCTGCTTGTACCATGGGCCCCAGAGCCCAGGTGCTGATAGCAAAGTCTTATTTTTAGCTGTTGCAGTTGAGATTTCCTTTTGCAGGGGCAATATCAAACCATTAAACCAGACCCCTGAGCAGAGAGAGGGCAGCACCCTTTAGCTGCTCTCCTGTCAGCCAGGTTTATTTTTATCTCACACCTCCTGCACAGCAGGCTGGGAGCTCGCAGAGGAGGACTGGAGACCTTTAATAATTCATAGCTCCTACATTTTGCTCCCAGCGATCGGAAGAGTCAGAAGGGTGCTGGCACAAATCTGCTCCATCCACACTGCAGGGCTGTTGTGGCCCTGTGCTCTCATGCTGCTCTGCCCCATGGCCTATCCCTGCCCAGGATTTGTGTTGGGCTACAGCCTGGGCAGGGGACCCTGGATGGTCCCTCCTGGTGGGATGGCATTTGGGGTGGGACAGAGCAAGGCCACGCTTGGGACCAACCCATGGGTGGACAAACACCTCAACCCTAGTGTTGGCCTGTCTGTGTCCACACAGCTCCTGAAATCATCTGGGCAGGCTGAGCTCAAGGGTAATTTTAAGAAGCAGGGGGTTTGCTGCCGTATCAGGTGTTTTTCTTATAATATTAGAGCTGAGACACGCTTTGTCTTTGGTTATGGAGCTGAGTCGATCTTTGGGATGGTCCTGTGCCTGGTGGAAGAACATTTTGTCCTCAGAGTCTGAAGTGTGTGTACTGGTAAGGCTCTGCAGACCACAGCATCCCTCCTAATTCCCACCCACCTGCAAGCCAGTGCCTGCTGAGGGTGTGGAGGGCTTTGGGATGGAAGGGGAGCCCTGGCAGTGGAAGAGGGGGCCATGTGCCTTTGCCCTGTGCTTGCCTTTCCCAGCAAAGAAATGCTGTTGGATGGGAGGCTCCCTGATGGCGACTGAACTACCCCTTCTCTCACCGGGTGCCCCTGGGTTCAGCTTTAGACCTGGTGGTCCGGGAAGGCTGAGATGCATCTGAAACATCTGCCTTTGCAGCGTCTGAATCCTTCAGGATGTGCTCCACACAGATGGAGGAGCTGATTTTCAGCAGCTGCTTTGGCAAAGCACAGGGTGAGCCGAGTGGTACAGGTTTTGTTTATGTGCTGGTGGCTGTTGCCTTTTGAATCGCTGCTCAGTCTCTGTTCACGGCTTTGCTCCCCATGACAGCTTTTTGGGCCATTAAATTGCTTGTTCCCATCGCATCTGAGCCTGCCAGCTCTGTAGCACATGTAGCACAGAAGCTGGGAAAGGCAAGTCCGAAAGAGCTCTTGCTCTCTCTGAGCACTGGCAGGATGCAGTGGTGCTGCAGCTGGTGCCTCACACCTTTCCTTCCGCATCCCAGGGGGAGCAGCTGCCAAATGCTGTCCTCATGGTGCTGGCAAGAGGCTTCCCAGCTTTCCTGCAACCTTCTCTGTCTCCTGGACAGGCCTGTCATACACAGGCTTGTTGTCTTCTTACTCTTAATATTATCCACCCTAAAATATCCCCAGGATTTTTTCTCTTTGGGAGCACAGAGCAAAATTTGCAGGCACATCTTTTAGTTGAACTAAGTGACAGATTTCCTCATCCGTATGGATTGTGCATCGACCACTATTAGATCTTGGATGTCTATGTTTGTATCCATGTGTTTTCCGCGTTGTTTTTCTCCCACTGTGAGCTGTGGCTTGCCTTAATTTGGTTGAATAAACTCACTGTGTTGCTGAACTGTAACGAGACATCATTGACTGAGCTGTATCCTTCAAAATAGCATGTTCCTTGTCCTGGAAGAGTGGGGGGGCAGACTTTTGCTGCTGTTTGTCCTGCAGCTTTCTGGGCTTGGGGCAGAGCGACTGGAAAACTGGAAAAGGAGCTGAGGTGCTGGTGACAGTGGCTGAGGGAGCTGGGGGGGCTCAGCCTGGAGAAGAGGAGGCTCAGGGGGGACCTTCTGACTCTGCAGCTCCCTGACAGGATGGGAGAGCTGGGGGGTGGAGGGGTCAAGCTCTGCTCCCAGGGAACAAGAAACAGGATGAGAAGAAACCGCCTCAAGCTGCACCAGGGGAGGTTTAGATTGGATATTGGGAAAATTTCTTAACTGAAAGGATGGTCAGGCATTGGCACAGGCTGCCTAGGGCAGTAGTGGATTCACTGTCCCTAGAAATGTTCAAAAGACCTGTGGATGTGGCACTTGGGGACAGGGGTTAGTGGTGGGCTTGGCAGTGCTGGGGGAATGGTTGGACTGGATGGTCTTGGCCGTCTTTTCCAACTGCAGCTATTCTGTGATTTTATGATTCTGATGCCTACCTGCTTTAAGGATCCCTGGCTTTATTATTTGTATGTAACCCTGCTTATTACTTGTAGGTTGTTAAAGTTTCAGGAGGGAAATAAGAATGGAACCACCCTCCACCAAACCAAAACAGTTCAGGGTACTGAACTGGGGAAAATGTCCTGTTAAAATCAAGGGGTGAATCAGCCACCTTTGAGGGGTGAAGCAAAGGGCTGTGACTCCGTGGTGGCTTCCCTGGCACAGCATTGTCCAGCTTTGCAGCCAGGTCCACTTCAGGGCGTTCATGGCAGTGGGCTGTGTGTGCTCCTGCAGCACTGATGTCCCTTCCCTTTCCTTCGTGCAGTGGCTCTGAAGAATCGCGGTGCCAAAGGAGCGGAGTGGGATGGACAGTGCAGCAACAGACCAGCTCCAGGCTTGGCAGCTGTGCTCGAGGGCGAGCTGCTCCTACAGGTTAGTGCTCCTCACTGGTCACCTCTCCCTTGCAAATACCTTCAAGGGATTTTCCTCTTGGCCCTTTTCCAGCTCCTTTGAGTTTTACCCTAAAAACGGGCTGTTCTGTTGCTGGTGGCAGGTGTTTGGGTGGAGCCGGGATTCCTTGTGGTGTCCTTCTGACTGAGCAGGGGTGTAAGAACTCCTCAGGTCCCTGTGGAAGAAACTGTGTTGCTTCTTCCCTACTTTTCCCATCGTTCCTGGAGAAAATTGGCATCTGTAAATTGTCCATGTGTAGGAAACGTCTTGGTAGAAGTGGTGCTGGACTTCTGAGCACAGAGATTCATCTCTATTTCTCCACTCTCACATGTAAATGTGCTGTAGGTGTTATGTGGGAGCCAAGGTGTTTGAGTGCTGTTTTCAGCATGGGCACACTGGACCTGACTCGAGTATGTTGTGCAAACACCTCTGAAAACAGGGGAGAAAATGCCATGGGAGTCTTTCCTGATTTTGCAGCAGTGATGACACAGTACATAGTTAGGTGCTGATTGTGTGCTTAGTCCACAGACTCAGGGTGTATCCCAGGAGGTCTGCCAGAGCTCCCTTGGTGATGCTGGAGACGAGGCTCGGGATGCTGCAGCATGGTTGGCTGAGCCTGCTGCTTCCATGGTTTATTCAGAGATGCAGGAGATGACCTTCTGTCTCCAAACTGTGCACAGTGAATAGGAGGATGTCAGGCTCTGGCAGCACAAGGTCCCACAAGGACACAGGTCTCCCCTCCCTGCCTGGCACCGGGGCACAGGCTGCAGCTCCGACCCCTGCCTGGCTGGCTTCCAGCGTGCTGGGCAGCCCCAGCTCCCCTCCAAATGCTCACTCAGCAGGAATTGTAATTACTGTCCTGCTTGGGAGCTGAGGAGCCGTGATCTCTGTGTCTAGGGAGAGAAGTGCTAAAGCCAGGCTAGTTAACAACCAAAAACCTGAGGGTTTTCCCTCAGGATGTAACAAAACTGCTCAGCAGGGCTTGCTGGGGGTTGATTCCCACTCATCAACTCCTCCCAGAGCTGGATGCCATCCTTTTAGAGGTACCAAGCTGGGCATTAAAAGCTCTGGGTGTAGGTTTTGCTCTCGCAAGGATTTGTCAGTGGGATTCTAGAAGTGGCAGGGGCTCCAAATATGCCTCCCTGCCCCAAGGAAATGCTCCTACATATTCATAAATATACTTCCATCCAATCCATCACCTCTGATGTCCAAAGTTCCTTTGTCTCTTGGTCCGCTCTGATTCTTCCCTTCTCCTCCTCTGAAATTGCTCAAAGGGTTAAAGTGCATTTGGCAGCACTAATTAACCTCTGCAGCAGATTCCCACACACTGAGATCAACCCCAGTAAATAGAGAGAGCATTTGTGCCCAGAATAGAGGGAAGGAGAGGGGGGAGAAACACCGACCTTGACAATGAAACAGGAGTTGGCAGCAACAATAGCTGGACTTGGCTGAGCCTCCACGCCAGACCCTAATTAATCCTGATGTCTGTGCATTATGGAGTGGAGGAAACAGCCAGGGCTGGCTACTGTGGCTGTCAGGTTAGTGGTACAGGATGGTTTTGGCTCTGGGGCTTCTGGGGTCCACGTGCAGGACCCCTACCATCCAGAGGTATCCTGCTTTGTGCTGGCACACAGGTCTCCCCACGGAGACCTGTTGCCCTTAAGGAGGGGTGGTCATGTGGTGCTGTCAGGGCAGTGAAAGCTCTTTGGCTTCTGGGGAGATAAACCAGTGATTTTCATGGGTTTTCAGAGCCTTTGCTCTTAGGCAGCTCTGTGGGCTTGAAGGTTTAAACTGAATGTCTGTCAGGATCGTTTCAGAGTTGGGGAAACTGAGTCACAGTGATTTCTACCACTTGGGCTCAGGGAGGACTCCTGTGGGCCTGCTCTCTGCTCTGGCAGGAGGATGATGAGGTCTTCAAAGCACCGGGCTCTGTGCCACAGAGGTTGGTGGTGTGCCTGCAGCACTCAAGGATGCTTCCCTGGATCCTGCCAGTGCCTGTGTCAGCAATGGTCTTCTGCCTGTCAGCTCCTGCCTGGTGCCAGAGAGCAGGGATGAAAAGCCATGCCTCCTGGGATAGCAGCTGCTCTCCCAAACTGGTAGGGAAGCTCCTCTGCCCCTTGTAGTCTTCTCCAGGTGCAAAGACTCGGCCTGTCCTTCCTCCTGCTTACGAAGAAATTGGCATTTCAGAATTCAGATGGTTTTGCTACGGTTTCAAAAACAAAGCCCTTATGCTTTAGCTCCTGTGTTTTCCATTTCCACTGGTTGAGGCTCTCTCAGCACTGGGTTGGCCACCGTGGGGAGGAAGAGGGCAGTGGAGACAACGTCTTCCTTGGCCTTGCTCTTTGCACACCATGGTCCTTCTTCAGACCACTCCTCTGGCACCTGGGGAGGACAGGAGGGATGCAGATGAGGCCAGGAGCTGGGCAAGTTTCTCCCAAAACAGTATCCCCACCCACAAGCAACAGCAGGGAATGCCCAGCCAGCGCTGGCACTGCTGTGGTGGGTTTGCTCTCCACTGAACATCCCTGTTTTTTCCAGCCTCATGCAGGCACACACAGCTGCCAAGACCCTCCTGGGCCATAAGAAGGGTGGAAACACTGTGCTGGGTAGACACAGCATTAATGCAGCCAACATGAAATGCTGTTTGGATTCTGGGTTGTTGGAAGGGCTCATTTCCACCAGAATGGATCGGTTCCTGATGGTGTCCACTCCCGTTCTGCAAGCAGTTCAGAGATTTTTATTTGCTCTTGGATGAGTGTAAATGTCCTCCAAGGCTGAGTCTGAGTGAATGCTGCCGGGATGGAAGCAAAGTTTTCCATCAGTTTGGATTAGGATACGCTTGGGCAGCTGTACGGAAGGGCTGCATGACCTCAGGGAAACCCAGCAGGAGGTGCTGTCTGTGGTGGCTCAGCTCCCTGCCAGCTGGGGCCAGCCAGGACTGGGGTGACCAGTGTCCTGCCAGAAAAGAGTGATGTGAGCGTGGCATGTACCTCTCCTATCTCCCACAGGCACTCAATGGCTTCGTGCTTGTGGTGACATCAGAAGGGCTGATATTTTACTCCTCGCATACAATTCAGGACTATCTGGGATTTCACCAGGTCAGTGGGACTCCTCTGACTCGATCTGGTGGGTTTGCAGAGTCGATTTTTCCTTGGTGGTGGAGAATACCCCCAGGTTCACTGCTGGGAGGAGGCTCTGCAGGGGTCACTGGGTCTCAGGGGGTTGTTTGGGGCTTTTCCTTGGTCTTGTGAATTTGGACCCCATACTGCCAGATGTGGTCACTGATAGGTGACAAGGGACTTCTTTGGCCCACAGATACTTTTGACCAGCCACGTTGATGGGCCATGAGGTTCATGGCCATGGTGAGACATCTGGGGTTCCCTGCCCAGTTTGCCTTGGGCACCCACTCCCTTGGTGGCCACTGGTAAATCCCATAAGGCTTTCTGGTTATCTTGGACACCCAGGTAACCTGGAAGGCACTAGATCAGGTTTACAGGGAAGTGGGACTTACCAGCAGTCCTTCAGCCACTGTGGTTTGGTGTTGCTCCCACATAGCTGGCTTTCCCCAACATCTGGTGTAGATGAGGACTGTCCACCTGAACAAAGGGAGCAGGTCTCAGAGCCTTATTCTTTCAGGAATAGTGTAGGAATGAGGTGGCTTTGCTGCTGTTTTGTTCCCAAACTATGTTTTCATCTCATCCCATAAGTCAGCTTTAGGATTTTGTATGACATCATGTTACAGGGATGAGAGTGTCCCAGAGAAGCTGTACTGGCTCTTCAGGACTGCAGGGGAGGTCAGGCCCAACATGGGCAAGGGGTCCTTAGAGCTGGATGTGCTGTCTGTTCCCACTGGCATCAGTGTTGGTGGAAGGTGTCGGCCTCATTTGGCCAGGTGGGACATGAAAACTGGCACCCGGGGACAGGCTGCAGAGCTCACAGGTTGTGTTTTCCCTTCAGACAGATGTCATGCACCAGAGTGTCTTCGAGCTCATCCACACCGAGGACCAGCCGGAATTCAGGCGCAACCTCCACTGGGCCCACAACCCACCACACACTCCCGAGGGTGAGCCTTCCCCAGAAGGTAAATGTAGGTTGCCATCCTGGTTGGCCTGAGATGTGTGGCTCCCCAGGTGTGATGGGAGCAGAGCTGCCTGACACCACTCACCCATGTCTCTGTGGCTGAAGCCATGGCTTCATCCAAACACCATGGCTTTTCCGGAGTTTCTGTTGCTGTGGTCACTGCAAACTGATGCAGTGCCCAGTGCTGGGGACCTCCAGCCTTTTCTAGGGATCTCCAGCTGTCACTGGGGTGAATTCTTTCTTGGTTTTCTCTCAGTCCATCTCTTTCACAGTGGGGAAAAGCCATGGCTCTTCTGCTGTGATCTACAAGCCAGATCAACTGCCCCCAGAAAACTCCTCCTTCCTGGAAAGGAGCTTTGTGTGTCGTTTTCGCTGCCTCCTGGATAATTCCTCTGGCTTCCTGGTGAGTGCCGGCCCTCCACAGCAGGAGGGTGGGACAGGCTCACCCCAGGGGTTCATATCATTGCTGAAGCAAGTCACTCTTGAAAGACATTTCTACTGTGTGCAGTATCTGCTTGTCTCAGCAAGGAGACTTTCTCTGTTTTTCCCAGGCTTGGTCTGTACCTCCCTACCTCTCCATGTGTGTTTTGTTCCTCTGCTCTCAGAAATGCTGAATCTTGAACAAAAGTGTTTTTTCCTCCATTTAACTGTTTAACTTGGTTTTTCTGTTAAAGGTATGTCTTCAAACCAAGTAAGTGGTGTTCATCCCTGCTCCTCTCTGCTGCAGAGCACTGGATTTGGAAGGACAGGTCACACGGGTGGTGACATCCTGGCACAGGTTGCCTAGAGAAGCTGTGGCTGCCCCATTCCTGCTGAAAGTGTTCAAGGCCAGGTTGGACGGGGCTTGGAGCAACCTAGGCTAGTGGAAGGTGTCCCACCCCTTGGCAGGGTCTTGGAATGAGATGATCCTTAAGGTCCTTCCAAACCCAAGCCATTCTATGATTCAGTGATTCTATTTACACCAACTCTGCAGACAGACATCTTGCTTTCAGTGCAGGTCTGCTCCCTCTCCTCTCTCTTTATCTGCTTTTCTATATGATACTGAGCTTTTCTTTTCTTCCCAGGCTTTAAACCTGCAAGGCAGGCTGAAATTCCTTCATGGGCAGAACAAAAGGTCCGAAGATGGGTCTGCACTTCCCCCTCAGCTCGCTCTCTTCGCCATCTCCACCCCACTGCAGCCCCCGTCCATCCTGCAGGTCCGCACCAAGAACATGATCTTCAGAACCAAGCACAAGCTGGACTTCACCCCCTTGGCGTGTGATGCCAAGTAAGCAGCAGAGCTGGTTTGAGGAGTGGTGCTGTGGGCTTCCAGCATTGCTTCCCAGCCCCTGCCTGGGTGGCAGCCTCCCGGCACAGCCTGTGAGCTGGGTGTGTTCCTGGTCACCTGCAGGGGGAAGATTGTCCTGGGCTACACGGAGGCGGAGCTGCGGATGTGTGGCACCGGCTACCAGTTCGTCCACGCCGCCGACATGCTGTACTGCGCCGAGAACCACGTCAGGAGTAAGGGGCTCTGCCCTGGCCACTTGTGCCCACCCCTAGTGCTGATGAGTGCTCTGGGACCACAGGCAACTCTGTTGGCTGCCGTGTCATTCCCTGTAGGATGCTTTACTTTATGCTTTGCTGTGGTGCTCTTGTCACTGCAGAGAGCTTGGAGTGGAGACATCAAGCTCTTAGAGACTGTCCAAAGGAGGGCAACAAAGATGGTGAAGGGCCTGGAGGGGAAGCCGTGTGAAGACACTGAGGGCACTTGGTGTGTTCAGCTGGAGAAAGGGAGACTGAGGGGAGACCTCACTGCAGTTACAATTTCCTCAGGAGGGGCTGAGGAGGGGTAGGCCCTGAACTCTGCTCTGTGGAGACCAGGGACAGGACCCAGGGAACAGCTGGAGCTGTGTCAGGGCAGGGTCAGGTTGGATCTGAGGGAAAGGTTCTTCCCCCAGAGGCTGGTTGGGCACTGAACAGGCTCCCCAGGGCAGTGGGCACAGCCCCAAGGCTGCCAGAGCTTCAGGAGGGTTTGGATGATTCTCTGGGGCACAGGGTGGGACTCTTGGAGATGGACCTGTGCAGGGCTAAGGGTTGGACTTGGTGACCCTTGTGGGTCCCTTCCAACTCAGCATATCCCAGGATCCTGTGAGTGCAGGGAAGAGTATTTGGCTGGACACAGTTGTCCCCTGTGTGTACCTGCTCTGACCCCAGCTGCTCCCAGCTGGAAAGGGCAGTGTCACTGAACACAACCGTGCCTCTGGTGATGTGGTGGCAACCCTCAGCGCATGTGCTTCCTCCTGGCAGTGATGAAGACGGGGGAGAGCGGGCTGACGGTGTTCCGGCTGCTGACGAAGGAGAACCACTGGAAGTGGGTGCAGGCCAATGCACGGCTCGTCTACAAGAACGGCAAACCCGAGTACATTGTCGTCACACAGAGACCCCTCGTGTACGGGCCATTGGGGGCAGCCTGGGCTGGGAGGGGGACAGGCTGGCTTTTTCCATCGCTGTGGGCTCTGGGATTCCCTGAGCAGGGCAGGATGTTGGATCTGTCATTGCTTCTTCTGCCTTTTAAAGGAGCAGCCATAGGATACTGTGCTGTTCAGCCATGTCCGCCTCTGCAAGGCCACCCTGCAAGGATGATGCTTGGTTATGCTGCAGATGTGGGGTTTTATGAGTGTGTGTATTTGTATGTAAATGCATGCTGGTTGTAGCAAAGGGGCTTTAGCTTGCGGGGACCACAATTATCCATTGCAGAAGCACTTTATGGGGTGTATTTGTGCATATGTAAGCCATAGTCTGCTCTTCCTGCCCTGCAGAGATGAAGAAGGAGGAGAACACCTTCGGAAACGATCCATGCATCTTCCATTCACCTTTGCCACGGGAGAGGCGCTCCTATACCAAAGTACATACCCTCTCCTGGGCTTCCCTGATCCTTTCGAGAGCAAAGAGAAAACCAGCAAGTCCAAGAAGACCACCTGCAGCCATGGAGGGAGCTCCCAGAAGAATGGTGTTGACCCCAGTTCTCTGCTGGGCACTGTGATGCGACAGGACAAGGCAGTGTATGCCTCCCACCCAGCTCCCACTCCTAAGCCCTCCTGCAGCAGCAGTTTCCACCTCGAGGACATGCCCGTGCCAGATGCAGGAAGGGATACCTGGAGTATGGGTGCTGCTCCAGTTTCTTCAAGGGGGAACAGCCTCAAAGAGGAGCTTCTGGATTTGCAGCAGGAGGACCCTCTCTTGGCCACTCTGGACTCGCTGTCAATTAAGAGTGACGAGAACTGTTCCAACAACGAGCTCTTCGGTGCACTGGAGGGGCTGGGGTTGAACGCAGAGGACCTGGAGCTCCTGCTGCTGGATGAGAAGATGGTGATGGTCAATGTGGACCCAGAGCACTCTCCATCCCTGAAAGACAGCCTGGCCAGCAACCAGATTCTCTCCTACATCCACAGCCCTCCGGTGGGCGAGCATGAGGGAAGACAACAGGTGTGTCCCCTGCTAGGCCCATCCCTGAGCCCACGGGGAGGCCCTGCTCCATCCCACACTCCGTCCTACACAGAGAGTGAGGACCTGCCACAGGGTGTGGTACAGCCCAGCCCTGCCCTGCGCCAGCCCCCTGTCCAGCTGTGGGAACAGCCCCTCCGCACTGTGCCGGGGCTGCTGCCAGAGGAGGAAGGGCTGTCGGATGGCTCGCAGTGGAGACCAGCTGGGGAAGAGGCTCTGCTCCACTTCCTCCAGCCAGCGCAGGGCACCCCATGGGACAAGGCCCCCAGCTCACCCCCAGGAGCCCCCTGCACGCAGGAGCCACCCAGGGCTCAGTGGCTTGAGGGTGACTGTCCAGCCGTGCAGCCCATCCAAGAGGATGCTCACCGGTCCTTCTCCCTGCCCAGCCAGTGCCAGGACCGTGTGGGACTCCCCGACTGGCCGAAACACCGTCACGCGCCAGTGAATGGGCTGTGTGGCCACAGCCATGACTCTTTTCCACACCTCCGTCTCAGCAGCAATAGTAGCCCTAGCCCGTGGCAGGACTATATTTCCCCACTCCTGGGGTCTCCAGCTGGTTTTTATGGCATCAGCCAAGACTTGATCTCCCAGCACCAGAGCTGCTTGGGTCCGTGGCCAGGCCCGCTGCCACAGCACTTCAATGTGAATGGATTATGCAACATGGAAACCACAGGCAGTGGGGGCTCCCAGGAAGAGATGGCTCTGTACTCCAGTTTTTTCCCCCTTTCCTACCAGCTTATTCCCAAAAAGCAGCTGAGCTCTGATCCCTCCATGCCACAGCACCCTTTCCCGAGCTCAGCTGCAGGGCACTTCAGGAACATCGGCAGCCATCCGGAGACTCTGAATTCCTACGAGATGTACACATCTGCTCTGAGCCAGGAGGACAGGCACAGGGTAAGTGCCTGCCTCCACTCTGGGGTTCAGTGTTTTCTGTGCTGGTATTTCCCGGGAGCCTCGGCACTGGGAGGCACACACTGACTGGTGAGGACATGGAAATGGCCTTGCTCTAGCTACTGCGTGGCCAGAAAGGGAAGTTTTAGTGGCTTTTCTTTGCACCAAGACTTGAGGAGCAAAAGCCCTTCCTTGCTCTGATTTCCATATTGTTTGCTTGATTGCTGTTTCGGTATTAGGAGTAGTTCCAGCCAGGCACTGGTGAGCTGTGATGAGTGATACAAAGCACATGTGAGATGATATTCTGTAGCATCAGGTCTTTCCTTTGTGGAAGCATCCCCTGGCCTGTGCACAACCCCTGTGGAGAGCCCACCTGGCTGCTGCTGAGCCCTCCAGCATCACAAGGCCAGGACCACAGCAGTGGATCTGAGTGTCACCTTGCACCTCAGCTCCTCCCATTCCACACCACCTCCAACTCGTATGCCAGACACCTTCGGGCTTCTTCAACCTTCTGTTGAAGAGCTTCACTCTGGTCCTGCCTGGGACTGTGGGAGTGTGTAGAATCAGCCCTGACACATCTCTAGAGCTCAGTGGCCACCTCGTGTTTCTGGCTTACCAGGAGTGCAGGTGCAGGACCAGGCACTCCTTCAGATGCAGCCAAGGTGCTCGTGGTTTCCCATGATCCACAGGGCTGGGGTATCTGCCCAGACAGGTCCGTAGGTGAAAACTAGTGCCAGCAACGGGTCAGCATTTGCAGGAGAGGCCCTCAGGGAAGGCTGAGACGTGCATGGAGTGGCTACTAAGCCCCTGTCCCAGGGCAGGAGGGCAGGAGCAGCCCTGTTCCTCCTGCAAAGGGCCTCACTCCTGTTTTCTCTCTCTCCTAGACCCACAATGGCCATGGTTTGCCGAGCTCTCCCATGGGACTCCCCGAAGAACACCAGGTGCTGGGAGGAAGCCTGGTACCCCCCTGCCAGCCTCAGACCCGGGCAGAAGTGCTGCCAGATCACCCTCATGCCTCCAGTGGGGACTTCTGTCTCTAGGAGAGACTGGAAAGGACAAAGCAGGACTATTCCCTGGGGAAGGAAGTGCCTTCAAGTTGCAGACACCAAACCTTCCCAATGCTGGTGCTCTTGATGTTGGTTGCTTTGGCTCAGCTGGGCTTTCTTTGCCCTTTTATCAGCGTGCCACCATCCTGCTCCATGTGTCGTTCTTGTGGAGGGGTCCCTGGCCTGGGGAGGGACAGTAGCAGGCAGCAGCGCTGGAGGACAGATTTCCCAGGGCATTAAGGAGCACGCTGGGCTGCGATGCAGGTCTCATATTGTTCAGGAGCCGAGTGGCTCTTGGTCAGCTGGAGGATCTCATTTATCACTTGCTGTCTCTCATCCTACCCATCCAATCTCCTGAGCATGTTTTTTTTGTGTGTTTTGCCAGACTTCTGGAAACCCAGGTGGCTTCCTTGGCTGTGGCTTGACTGCCGTGGTTTGTTAGGCCCTGGCAGTGCGAGGCAGCCCTGGCCCTGAAGGATAGGCACATTTTGGATGGCTGATGTCCCCCAGCTTTACCAAAGCTTTGCATATCCATGCACGATCCAACATGGATGCAAGACCTGTATGTCCGAAAAACAAGAGACATAAATGGTTGTTGCCTCTGGTATTAAATTCCCTGCCATCCCAGCCAGGCACCTGTGGCTATAGCCACCTTGTACAGTTACTGCCTGTTTTATAAGGAAAAGGAGCCCTGTTTTGTGTTCTTGCGTTGCTCTGACCCTTCCCCACCTCAGCAATCCCTGTGCCCCAGCTGTTCCCACGGTTAGAATGCAGGTTAGAGCTCCTGCAGCCAGCACCCTGGGGCTTGTTGTCCTGTATGTGATGTGCCCAGCTTGGCTGCTCAGTTGGTTTTCTCCTGGGTAACGGGCTCTGAGGTACCTTCAGACTTTCATGTGAATTTCTATCCTTTTCTTTCAATAAATGGCTTTGGAGCTCATCCCCTGACATCCCCCTTGCTTGGTTGTGTCTTTTCCTGATCTGAAGCATGTCAGGGTTTGGCTTGGCTGCAGCATTGGAGCCCAGGTCTTGACACCAGTGGCCTGGGACACAATGGTTTGTGTGGGAAGGGACCCTAAGGATCATCTTGGAATGATGTCACCCCACCCCACTCAGAGCCTTTCGGGTGCTGCGTGCACTGCCAGGTCCCGCCATGGATGTTTGAAAGGAGCTGAGAAATTTGACAGAGAAGGGTGAGTGTGTAAAAAAAAAAAAAAATTATATGTAATTATTTATGTACAAATATAATACACATGTAATATTTATATATAGTTATGCATAGATATATTGAAATATAAAGTGTATGTATTTATAAAGTGTCTATATAATGAGAAACTTCCTTTGAGACAAACCAGCTGATACTTTTCCCCTGGATTGTTGTTTTTCAGTCTGGAAATTAGAAAAAACACAGTTTTTTCTGAATATTAAGTTTTCCAGCATTCCCACCCCTACCTAGCACCTGCTTTTCCTTACCAAAACTAGGCAGTTTTGTAACATTTCTGAAGTTTGATGGAGATGTGCTGGGAACATTTGATCTTTTATGTTTTCTGTGCCTACTTTGCTTTTTCTTCCCTTTTCCTTCAAAGGAGTTGGCTCTGGGCAGCACCACACGCACCGATGGGGATGGAGGGACAGCCTCTCCCAGAACTGCAGCACCGGCACCAGAGCATCCTTGTGGCTGCAGGTCAGTGACTTCCAGTGGTCCCAGGTGCTGAGAACAACCTGACCACTGGGAAACTTTCTCCCTGAGCCAGGTCCTGGGTGTGTGGGCAATTGTACCATCACCACATGTCCTGCTTGGTTTCTTCTCTTCCTTGCACCAAGAGCTTCCCAGCAGCCAAGGTAACCTAGGGAGGACTGCAGCCCTCCTGGCTTTGTCACCAGAGTGCTGTGTTCTAGTTGACCACAGCATCTGTTTTTCCAGTGCTGTGTTTCTGTGAGGTCTGTGGAGCAGCAGCCATCATTTCTGTGGAGAGAGATGCCCTCTCTGCTCCCCAAGGAGGCCTGCACATCCATAAGTCATGCCCATTCTCACGCCAGCTGCTGCCTGTCCTCCCTGGGCCTTGTGGCATTGATTTTTGACACCCTGGGCCAGGCTAGGGAGCCTGGCTGGAGCAAAACTTCCCATTGCAGCAAAGGAGAAGCCTTCGTTCAGCATCCACAGCCTGCCCTGAGCCACGGCAGTAAAAAAGCGGGGCTGTGCTGTGCTGTTCTTTTGTCTGCACATCTGGGGTGAGCGTGGTCCCATGGGGCATGTTCACCCCAAATTCATGGGTGAGCCTGAGGAAGCTGTGAAAAAAGAGTATGGAGAGATTTAGAATCACAGAATATCCTGAGTTGGAAGGGACCCACAAGGGTCATGTGGAAATCCAACTCCTGGGCCTGCACAGGACAGCTCCACATCTACCTTGCCCAGTTGTCTGTATTGGTGCTGGGTTCCAGCTCCAGCTGTTCCTGCCATTGCTGGTGGTTTTGGCTCTCCAGAGGAGGAAATGTCTCTTTTCAAGCTTGCCCAAGAACAGTTTGCACCTCTGAGCTTATTGCCCTCTCACAGGACAGTTCATGCCAGAAAGCCCTTCGGCTTGAGTTTGAAATAGCATTAGCGTTAAAAATCCCAGCTCAGGCTGCTCGTGGCCTGGCGACACAAGGGGCGGCGAACTGCAGCTCTCGAGGGAGAGAAAAATCCACTTGCACCTTGGGCCTCTGCACCTATCAGTAGCTGAAATTACTCTGCAGAAAGCAGAGCCTGGCAGTGAAGGATCAAGCAAAGGAGCAATGTGAGTCCTGTGCACAAAGTGGAGGAGCTCAGAGGTGCATTGAGCTGTACATCAGCCCCCGGGACAGAAGGGACACCAGGCCTGTCATCCCTGCTGCTGGTGAGGCTGGCGCAGTGCAGAGCAACTTGGGAAGACCCTTGCTTTTGCTCAGACCTTGTTGCCTTCCCAGTGGGGAGAGTGGGTAGAGATATTTGAGCTAATTTATGAAGTGTAACAGGCACATTGAGCTGGACTCTTCTAAGGTGCTCTCCAGGCTACAGTGATCCCATGTGGTTCAGTTTATCCCGAAGAGAGATTTTGCCAAGGTGCCTTTGCCTCTGGACAGGAGCCTCTGCTTCTCCTCAACTGCCCCTGGTGGAGAAGCAAGGGTTTATGGGTGTGATCCTGGCACTTACAGCTTTGATCCTGCCCTTAAGTAATTGCCTGCAGTTCATTTGGGAGTTGTTTTCCCAACGTGTCCATATGCCTGTCAGCAGTTGACTCCTGGTGCTGGCAGGAAAGGAGCACTCCCAGCAGCGTGGTGGGGTACAGATGGTGCAGCCCCACGTGGTGAGGAA
Organism: Lophotriccus pileatus; assembly: GCA_035583135.1. Taxonomy (NCBI): domain Eukaryota; kingdom Metazoa; phylum Chordata; class Aves; order Passeriformes; family Tyrannidae; genus Lophotriccus; species Lophotriccus pileatus. The sequence continues at coordinate 5,866,171 of JAWWES010000002.1, forward strand.
CCTGCCAATCTCCCCCATGGGACACAGCACCAAGCGAGGGCAGGGGGGAAAGCTCAGCCTTCTCTTTCCCCTCAGCAGGAATAAAGTTCCTGCAGCAAAGGAGGCTTTGAAGAAAGGTGGAAGGGAAGCAGGCAAGACTCTGGCAAGCTGGGAGAGGAACAGTCCAAGCATTATCCATGCTGACTGCACTCCTGTGGAGGTAATCTCGTAGTTATTTTAGACTCCAGCTGGGATGCAGTTCTGATTCCAGCTTTTGCAATATCCTGCCAAGCCCATGCTCCAAATTTGCCCTTGCTGGCTTTGAGCAAGGCAGGGCCGCATGGTGAGAACCTGCCAGCATCAGTCGAGGGGAAAGGCCTTTGCTCTGCTGCTTGTGCTGGGTGTGCATTTTTGTGCCTTGCTGCCCGTCTCAGGGCTCCTGGGAAGGGGCTCTGGGACCTTGGTCTTGTTTTAGGTTTCTTTTTTTTGTCTCCGTGATACACAGATTTAAAGACAAAACTGGAGCAGTTGGATCCATGCTTCCTAATACTGAGGAGTTCCTTGCTCCCTGAAACCATTCTGTACAAACATGGGAGATGTGTTGTGTGGCAGATGCTTGGTTTTGTGTCCTGGAAATACATGAGAAGGCTGCGAAGAGGCTCAGATTTGAGCTCCACCCTGGTATCCTTCGGCAGGATTTCTGTACCAGCTTTGGGTTTGGAGTAAGTTACAAGCTTGTGGTGGGATTTCACAGTTGTGGATCACATCTCCTGGGCACACTTGGCTGCTTGCTCAAAGTGTACTTTGAAGGGCTTCAACCTCAGCGATGCTCCTCAAGCAGCAAGGCTGGGTTGAATCAACTGTGACTGCTGCTGGTCTTCAGATCCCACAAGGATTTGAGTCCTTGCCCAGTTTCAACTGGATAATGCTTCAGTTTGATGGTTTCTTGGAGATGGATCAGCAAACACTTTTTTGAAGTTTGGCTTGCTTCTTTGTTTTCAGGATAGAAAAGGAAAACCCAGCTGGACTGAGGGAAAAGGGAGGATGGAAAGGTCTCTGTTTAAAGCAAGCTTTGCTTTTCTAGCCAGGTTGTTTAAGCAAGAGAAGTCTCTACATCCTTTGAAATAGATTAAGTGTGGCTCCAGGGGCCACTGTGGAGAGCCAGCACTGTAAAAATGCAGATTTCAGGGAAAGCCTTATGCACTCTGACAGTTTAAAGTACCCCCAAAGGGCGTTTGCTCAGGCAGAAACACGCTTTATTTGAAGCATGTTATGAATGAGACAGGGAAACAATTTGTTTGCTGGAGATGGGCAGAGGATCAATTAAGCAGAGCACAGGGCACAGAGCAAGTCAATTTGCAAAAGGGCGAAACAGAGAGGCAGTGGCTATGTCCTGTCTGGCTTCCAGCATGTCCTCTTCACTGAGATGAAGTTGAGGAGCTGGACTTCAGGATCCTGAGTGCCTGTGGCATCCCTGGAGGAGGAGGCTCCCGTTGGGCATTGAGGCCACTGAGCTGCAGCAGGCACCCTCCTGAGGGCATGGGGGCATGCCCTTGGCTCTGCTCTTCCTCCTGCTGATCCTGATCAGTGGGACTGGGGGCATTTCCTAGTGTGCTTGGACTGTTGTGCTGCGAGAGGTTCACCCAGAACCTCTTCAGGTGGTAACAGCTCACTTAGCTGCATGGAAGTACTGGGAAACCAAACCCTAAACATCTCTGGAGATGGAAAAAGGAATGGTGCAAGTCCATTTGTGGGTTTTAGGTTGAAGGGGAAGGCTGACTGCCTTGGAATTTAATTTATCTTCTTTTTGAGGGGAAGGGACTTTCCTTTGCTTAAAGTAGAAAGCAAAGTGCTCAGAACTACAAAATCTTCCTACATACCAAAATTGAATTGTTTAAACAGGAAAAGGAAATATCTCAAAAAATGAAGGATTTTTCTTTTTCCAGAGCCTATCTGAAAGTGGCTGGGGAAAGAAGAGCGTGATAGTGGCCTTAAAACTTAGTGGGTGTGCATGTTTTTGTGCTGATTCTGTGTGGAAGACTTGAGATCTGCATGAGTTAATGTCATGAGCTCAAGACTAAATATCCTTCTGAACTTCAAGTTTCATGACTTCAAAGTATGTCCTTAATGACCAGAAACATCCTTCTGAATTTTGAGAAGCCATGAATCCAATAGAGTGCTTGTAAGTTAGTCGGAATGTGAGAAGAGCTGGAAAATCATTTCACTGTCCCGTGGCTGGGGTACAGTTTAGAGTGGCCTTAGGGCTCTTTGTGTATGGGCAACACGGCCACCACTGCTCAGTCAGAGACAGCTGACAATCCGCCTGGAGTAACCCAGCCTGCAAGGGATCTGCCTGGGCAACACAGGGTTGCTCCTCATTTCATCCAAGATGTTAAATTCCTCCTCTCCTTAAGGGCAGAACGTTGTTTGGTGCTGAGGTTTCCTTGTAGGACAGAACCAGAACAAGAACTTATTGCTCTCTGCAACTCCCTGACGGGAGGGTGGAGCCAAATGGGGGTCTGGCTCTGCCACCAGGTAACAAGGGACAGGACAAGACAAAACAGCCTCAAGTTATGCCAGAGGAGGTTTAGATTGGATGTTAGGAAAGATTTCTGTATTGAAAGGGTGGTCAGACATCAAAACTGGTTGCCCAGGGCAGTACTGAGGTCACCATCCTTGGAAGTGTTCAAAAAGATGTATGGGACATGGGGACATGGTGTAGTGGTGGGCTTGGCAGTGCTGGGTTAATGGTTGAACTCTATGATCTTAGAGGGCTTTTCCAGTTGTAATGATTCCATGATCCTGTAATTCTACTGCCATCCTATGTCACTTGGTGCAGTCCCTGTAATAAGCACAGCCATTCTGCTGCTCCTTACCTTTAAGGTCCCAACCAGGGGACACTGGGGGTTTAATTCAACACAAAGGGCCCTCAGTTTCCCACTGTGGCACCAGCCTCTAGCAAGAAACCCCTGATAGTTTTGGGCAAGACAGTGGGATTATCTTAAAAGGACAGCAGTTCCCACTCTGTGGGAGTGCAGGTCACTTGTAGATCCTTCCATGGATGATAACATAACCATCATGTTGTGCTTTGTTCTACTTCTGCTTTGGCTATGATGAGATTTCAGTCCCTAAAACTCCTGCTGTCACCCCCAGTGGCTGAGCCTGCCCAGCCCCAGTAACTGTCCCACAAGCTTCCCCTCTGTACTGCTCCATGTGCTGTTGGAAGCAGCAACCTACAGGCTTCATCCAAAAAGTCTTCCCTCTGGGACTCAACTGGCTGTCAGTTCAGGCCTAAGCAACTGTGACATGGGCAAGTCTCTCTCCTTTGGACTAAACCTTGGGCAAGCTGCTGCCACAGGCAATTCCAGACCCTGGGTTTTGTGAACAACCTTGTCAGCAGGCTGGTTGTTCTGCTTGTTTGGGTTTGGTGCAGTCTGTCCTGACACATAGTGACGTTGACGGCAGCGGCACCAGACATTGCCCTTGGGGGAGGACGACACACACATGGATCTACCTCACCATTGTCACAGCAAAGAGGCTCTTCCTAATATCTCACCTAAACCTGCCCTCTGTCAGTTTGGAGATCTGTTTGGATTTCATGGGAATTAAGAGTTTTGGTGCTTTTGAGCCATAGTCCAGGGGAAAGCTTGTTCTGAGGGTGGCAGGCTGCCATGGAATCCAAGCCGGGAAGAAAGGAGCCAATCAATATGATTGATAATCCAAACCTCGATTTATTACGGCGCGATATAG
>JAWWES010000002.1:5876328-5897555 GCA_035583135.1 Lophotriccus pileatus
CTCTTAAATTGGAATGGAAATCCTGGTGGGATTATCCTGGAGAGACAAGCTAAATGTTTTGGACTGCTTGGACGTGTCCAGCACTGGGATGGGTCCTACCAGAGGTGGGTATGAGAATCGTCAAGTGTGGGGATCCTCATGGGAGCAATCCTTCCTGATAGCCATTCCTCTTCCCTGGAAGGGGGCCTGTACATCCTGCCACAGGGGCAGAACCTTGGGGCATCCAGCTGCTGAGCAGGCTGGAGCAGACCAGTGCTCGGTAGGGAGCTGGGAATTTCCTCTTCCCAGGGAGGAAACGGCTCTTATTTTGAGTTTTATTGGAGCAAAGGACATTGATTTTTTTTTTCCTTTTCTTTTTTTCCAGATGAGTCAAAGTTAACCATTCCTTTCCAGGGGAGATGCTGGGTTCAACCTGGGAGAGAAGAGATGGCAACCTTAAGGCTGCTGGGACAATCCCCATGGAAGCAGCAGAAACCTCCAGTTTTTAAGGCTGTTTTCTCTATGTTAGCTCCATATAGGGAAAAACACAGGCATGCTCCACACCTGCCACAGCATTACCAGGGCACTGCTGGTCCCTCATCCAGACACCACCCTGCGCTGCAATCTGTGTTCTCCCACACACATCCTGCTCCCTGTGCCTGAGCCAGAGACAACCATGACTTGCTTACAGCCCATAAGTGCCAAGGTGACAGGGATGCTGACAGGGCTGTCTCCCAGATGATAGCTTGGGCTCAGCCTTTGTCTCGCCTGGCTGGATCTCAAGGCTCTCCCTTGAGCACACACCTGTCTGTTGATTCAGGAAGGAGGAGGAATGTGCTCTTTTTCTCTTGCTAAAAGTGAACTGCTTTTCAAGTGGTGCTTCTAGAAGGGCTGGTGAAGAGAAGCAGGAATCCAGATGAGTTTCCTTGCTCTGTGGCTGCTGGCCCTGGGTCACACCCAGCAGGGCAGGCCATTGGCGATAATTTGAATTGAATTGAGCTGAGCTGCACTTTTTGAGGAAAACAGGGAGGTGGCAGGGGCACAGTCCATGGAGGGGAGGGAGATTCTGGAAAACCCATCCCAGCCAGAACCTGGACACTCTGGATAGCCCCCATGAGCCATAGGAGGGATTTGGAGGGGCTGGAGCTGGAAGCCAGAGTGTTCTAGTGTGGGAGGAGGAAGACCCCTCCCTTTCATGAGCAACTTGAGGCATCACAGAAGATTCTGGGAGCTCTCCCAACCTTCCTGGGTTTGGCAGAGATCGGGACAGCTGATGTTCCCAGCAAACCCCAGCCCTGCAGAGAGGTGGGTGTTTTGGGCAGGGTGTGCAGTAGGATGGGGCAGAGGGGGGATCCCTCCCCTCCCAGGCAGTCTCTCCATCCTCTCCGTTGCTGCAGATGCTCCGCAGCCCAGCTCCGAGGGGTCCCTCTGAAGCTTTGGGGGACCCGACCTGCACCTCGCAGCCGGGATGTGGATGCACCGAGGTTTCAGGTGGCTACAGAGCTCTGCCCGCCTTCTCTCCCACCCACCCTCAGTGCCGGAGCGTGACTGTGGAGCAGGAAGGGAAACAAGTGCCGTTTCCCGCAGCCAGCCAAGAGGCAGAGACCCAAGGGCGAGCCGCTGGGATGAGACATGCGAGAAGCATCCGCCGCGTCCCCTTTCCCATGGAATGCTGCTCTCGGTTCTTCCTCTGATGTGTGCTGAAGTATTGATTTTCCCCTGGAGTAGATGAGTCACGGGGAAAGCCGGGAGGGAGTGGGGGCTGCTGGGATATCCCCGGTACCCGTGTCTGGTGGGAAGGCTGTGTGGGAGAGAGCAGGCACTGCCCAGGGGTGCGGACAGAGGGCAGGAAAGATGCGTGTGGAGCAGGGAGCTGGGGTTGGCTCTCTCCCTGCCGACTCTGCACGGAGCCCCTCAGCCCTGGGAAAGGAAAGGGCGTCCCTCCTTTGCTCCCTCTCATCCTTCCCCAGGGAGGAGGTTACTGTGCTGAGGGGTGGGCTCCCGGCTCTGCCTCTGCTGAATTTGTGGCTGTGTGTCTGCTGGCTCCGCAGCCAACACTCCCTCTTGACCTTCTCTCTTGGTTCATTCACTGCCAGTGTCCAGCTTGGGAACAAGCCAGGCCATCTCTATCATGTCATGACTCTTCCACATGAGAGCTTGTGGTCCAGGGAGAGGGGCAGCAACTGCAGGACGTGGCCAGAGCTGGCATCCCCTGCCCACCCAGCTGTCTGTGCAGGGCTCTGGACTGTGGACTGTGCCACCAGGAGCCTGTCCTGCCCCTGCTGAGGCAGGAGGTGATGGTGTAGTGTTTCCCTGGCCCCAGCTCACTTCCCTGCTGTCCCATCCTCCTCACATCCACGGGAGGGATGCAGGTGGGCTCCAGATCCCAGAGCATTTCTGCTGCTGGCCACGCCTCCAGCCACCCCCATAACACCTCCTGCTCTCTGCAGCCCCTCGCTAATGTGTCCACCAGACCTGGCTGCCCGGGCCAGGCACAGTGCTGCCCTGTTCCTGGCCTCCAGCCTCCCATCCTGGCTTAGCTCATCCCCCGCCTACATGGGCAGGTAACATCCTCTTCACTCGGCCGAGCTCTTGTGCTTGCCAGCTTTCCTCATTAGGGAAGTATCTGTATTTCCAATTATTCCCACTCCCTGCCTGTGCTCCTTGCGTCCTTCCCAAATGCCTGCCGTCGTGGCTGTGCATGCTTCACCTCCAGAAAGGAGGGATGGTTTTCAAGTCATCCCTTGCCAGATCCTTGGAGCTGAAGGAAGGGCACGATGCTGCCCTTTCAAGCAGACATCTCTCCAGGACCAGCTCCTCCACTGCAATTCTGGCAGGTCCTGGGCCATCAGCAGACACAGACTTCTGAGCCAGAGCAACAGATGTGACAGGGAGATGCAAAACCAGCTGGCCCCAGTGTTCCTGAGCACTCACAGCCCTCCTGCAGCTGGGAGGAGGTGGCTTTCACAGGGACAAATGGCACATCAAAGTGGCAGGACCAGCCACGGGCCTCCTCTTGGGGATTGACAGAGGTGGGACAGCCCTGCCCGTCAGTGGTTTTCTGCTCCATCTGCCTGCTTCAGCCTTCGTTTCTCTGCAGGGACACTTGCCAAATATTGCCCTCTGCCTTCTTGTCCTTTATTGCCCCCCTGACCCAATTCCTCCATCTCCCACTTCTCCCCAGCCTCCTCACTCTGCACGCTGGCAGCGGCACTGAGCAGGACATAGGAGCATCTCAAGGCAACCGTGCATAAGCCGCATTTTTTTGGCACTGGTGACAGCTCACAGTACTGGCTGGCGCTCCCACGGCTCCCATGGCACATGAGTCCCAGCTCCTTGGGCCACCCAGCAGCCTGGGGACACCCTGCCCTTCCCAGAGCTGAGTCAGTTGCCATGCCGAAGCCATTTCAGGAGGGGGACAGGGACTCTGGCCATGACTGCCAGCCCTGGAGCCACTGCCAGGGATGCACTTGGACCACAGCAGAGAGAGTTTCCAAACCCTCCCCTCTTCCCAAAGGAGGGAAAAACAGGCCAGTGTCCCACAGGGTTGCCAGGGTGACATTTTTTGGCGGCCATGCTGTCCCAGCCGCTGAACTGGCAGAGGCTGTGCTGGGAGCTGGGGCAGCCCCTCTGTCCCCACACCAGGGTGTCCCTGCCCTGGGCCACCCAGCAGCATTGGGACCACCAGCCACGGGATGCAAGTGAGAGACTGGCACAGGGGTGAGGGGACAGCGGGACATTGCAGGAGCCCTGCAGAGATGAAAAATGCCAAAGCTTTGCTGGAAGCCTGCGGGGTAGGAGGGCCTTTTTGGCCGGGGCTCGGGAATTCTGGGCTGTGAGCTGCCGAGCCACCACTGGAGCACTGCTGGTTTCCATTTGGTCGGCTTTTGAAAGAGCTGCCTCCCTGGCAGCATGTGTCCCCCACTCGCAGCGGGCAGTGTTTGTTTGCTTGGGAAAAGATGAGCCTCATTATCTGTTGTTCATTGCTCTCCGACTTTAAAGCACAGCAGGAGGAAATTTTATGATGGGAAACTGCCCCAGTGTCATCCAGGCTTTGCATGGAGGTCTGCTGGGGGGGACCACAGCCCACAGCAGTGGGGAGAGCCCCGGGGCCGAGACCTGTGCACAGGCACAGGGGAGACAGGGGGGTGGCAACAGGTGATGTGCTTGAATCTGTCCCAGTGAATGAGCACAGCGGGAGCCAGGAGAGCTCGGCCAGGCTGGGGAGAGTCCAGAGGTGCAGCAAGGAGCAAGTCTGGGATGTAATAGAGCTCCACATTCACCTGCACCCAGCGGTAACATTGCTGTGCTTGGTGTGTGGGAAGGTCCGGGCGGGCGGTCAGTGTAGCCCTGAGCACGTTTGCACCTCATGGCCCTGGCAGTGCTGATAACACTAGGAAGGGCCAGAATCTTCCCGTGGAGTTAAAGCAATGCCTGCAGCAGCCTTCCCAGAGCTGCCCACAGGCTCTCCCACCCCACTGGAGCATTTATCCATCCTGTTAAAAAAGGAGACCTCTGCTATCAGGCTGGATCATTTTCCATTTTCAAGGAGCGTTTTTCAAAGCACCATCCTTGCCTCAGGATTCTCCTCCCCCTTGCTCCACACTCTCCAGGCCTTGCAGCACATTCACCCCTCCAAAAACCCTGCACAGAACGGTAGCCCAGTGACTCAGGGCTGCCACGTGTTGCCTTTTGTGCAGCTCAGGTACTCCAACACCTACCTGGAGGGAAGGAATCCAGCTGCAGGAGAAGAAAGGGGTGGTAAATCACTCAGCGTCCAGCTGGGAAAGCATAAATTTTAACAGTCCGGATCACGTGAAATCATTCTGCAGCCAAACAGGAGGCAGCTTCGGTGTCTATTCATTGTCCCCAGCCTGGGGTCGTGCTGAGGGGGTGCCTTCGGCTCTGCGGTGCAAAGCGCTGTTAAAAGATTTATAGCCAAAATTCGGATAAGCCATAGCGTATGCCTCTTGTGAACACAGAGCTGAGCATCTGGGTGTCATGGTTTATCCTGCCAGATCCAAACCCTGGCTTAGACTAAACACGCCTCTGCCATCATTAGTGAATCACCTCTAGATCCCCTGGAAGTTTCCAGGGCTTGGATTTCAGAAGGTTTTTGCTGCCGCGGGGCACTAAAATGCTGCGGAACACAAAGGAAGGTGTGGCAGCAGGTTTTGTGGGGATTATCCTGCTGGGATAATCCTGAGGCTGGGGCTGGAAGGAGATAAAAGCTGAGGTGAATGGAGGAGATTAAAGTGGGCAGCAGCTGGAGCTTTAATTCCTTTCCCAGCACAAGAAAGGCAAGGTGAGATGCGCTGCCACCCTGGGTCTGGCGTTCCAGCCCCCAGCAAGGGCTGACCCGCTGGAGTGCCCAGGGCACTCCTCATCCTGCCAGGCTGGGCTTGGTTCACCGCACGATGAAGGAGGGAGGATCGTGTAGCTCCCAAGCCACTCACACACAGTGAGGGGGAGTGAAGAGCCGGGAACAGAGGACACGGGGTGCCATGCTGGGATCACCCAGTCCTGCTCTGTGCCCCAAGGGCTCACATAAGCTCTTGGCGAGGGAATGAGCTCAGCTCGCTGATTCACTCCCTCCTTCAAGACCAGACCTGGCCTGCGAGCCGAAACCCACGGGCTTGCTGAAGCAGGAGGTGCCAGGGCAGGTCCTGCGGGCGGCGGGTCCCCTTTGGGGGTGAGGGTGCTCCCCGGCGCCCCGGGGACAGGCGGGATGCTCCTCAGGGAGGGATGCTCCTGGGAAGGGATGCTCCTCGGGGAGTTGAGCTGTGCCCCTCCCGCACACTCACCCCCGACCCCCCCCCCCGCTGCAGGAGACCGGAGGCCGTGCAAAGCCCGGGATCGAGGGCTGGGGGCGGGCTGAGCCCCGGCCCTGGCTCACCCGCCCGGGGCGGGCCGCCCCTCCCGCCCCTCCCCTCCCCTCCCTCCCCGCCCCCCGGGCCGTGCCGAGTCCCGGCGCGCCGAGCGGAGCCGAGTGGAGCCGCGCTGCCGGCACCGAGCGGGCACCATGCGCCCAGGGTGAGCCGCGGCGCCGGGGGCTGCGAGGGGGGGCACCGGGATCCTGCAGCCGTCGGGGCTGGGCGTGGGGGGGGGGGGACCAGGACCCTGGAGGCACCGTGGGCGGGGGGACACTGGGACCCTGGAGGCGCCGGGTCTGGGAGACACTGGGATCCTGGAGCCTCCGGGGCGGGGCACAGGTAGTGCGGGAACCCCGGAGCCGCCGGGGAAGGGGGCACCAGGACCCTGGAGCCGCCGGGGTGGAGGGGCACCGGAGTAACCGTGAGGAGACCCCTGGAGGCGCCGGTACCGTCGGGATACCGGGGAATGTGGGCAGCAGGACCCTGGAGCCGCCGGGGTGGGGGGCACCGGCAGCGCGGGAACCCCCGTGCCCCGGTGCCGGAGGGGAGCAGGGTCCTTGAGGTCCCTGGTATAATCGTGGGGGACCCCGGGGTGATGCTGCGAGTCGGAGGGCGCCCCGGATTCGGCGGGAGGGTGTTGGTAACCTCTTTCTCCCCTTCCCTTCCCGCAGGTGCCCCCCGCCGCGGCTGCTGCTCGGGCTGTTTGTCCTGCTGGTCCCCGCCGCTTCCCAGGAGCCGGGTACCGTGCGCGGGATGCTGGGGAAGGGGGGGGATTTTTGTTGCTGTGCCCGGGGTCCCACGCACCCTCGCTGTCCTGTAGCCCCCATCCCCTGAGATGCGCTCCTCAGCGGGAATGGGGAGTGGAGTCTCCCCTCGGGCCAAATGCTGCTCTCAGTCCTGGTTCCCAGCTCTGGGGATGATCCCCCCGCGCGCGGCTTCAACGGCCTCGTGGTTGCTGAACGTGGGGATTCCGTGTGTGGCCCATCCCATCAGCGGCGAAGGATGCTGGGGGAAATCCCTGGCTGCAGTTGCCTGGAATGAGAGTGATTTATCTGATCCGTGCTGGCTGTGAGATAGAGGAGATGGCGTTGCCCCAGAGTGGCCCTGCTCCATGTGTTAGCAGTTTCTCCAGAAGTCCTCCCCTGTGGCTGCCTGTGCTTGAAAGTGTAGTGAGTGGTCAGAAGCCTCGAATGTGTGCCCTGGGGATGCAACACCTCTCATGCCATTCCCTGGGCTTTTCCCTGCCTTCTGGGCTGCCTGAACCCGTGAAACATCCCACCTCTGGAGCTGCTGGTGCCCCGGCAGAGGGGAATTCAGTGCTGACTCAGCTTTCCAGCCCTTCTTTCCCCACGAGGCACACGAGCCGGTTCTCCCACTGCCTGTTTTTTCTGGTGAACTTTACCTCCCTGCCAGGGAAGCTTCCTCCCAGCTGCCAGGCAGAATGAAAGCCCTCCTCCCCTCGCAGCCGGTCTTTGGATGTATGCCCAGTGCCTGGAGATGGAAACAGCCATGGCTGGCATAGGGAGCCCCCTCTTGTATCCCAGTAACCCCATTGGCCAAAGCAGCCAAGCTGCAAGCAAGCCAAAAACCAGGAGAGAGTGGGTTTTCTCCAGGGTGATGGTCGGTTTGTCTTTGGCTTGTGCCACCACATTAAGAGGCATTACTCGTGTCCCCCTCTGTCAGCAAAGCTGGCACAGCGTGTCGGTTAGTGGTTGTCCCCAGGTACAGGCAAGCTGGAAGTCAGCTGTGAAGTCAGTGGATTATTTACTGGACCAACGCTTTGTGTCTTCCAAGAACAGCTCTGACACTGCTCTGTGGGCAGCTGGGTCATGTTGTGGAGGGAAAGAGGCCAGCTGGGGCAGCGGGGATGCCCAGTGCTGCCAGAGCATGTCTGGCAACACTGGGAGAAGCTCTCCAAGTGCCCCAGGCTAGATTTATGATGCTGCTTTTGGTGGCATGGGTTGCCTCCCTGGGAACCACAAGAACAAAGCTCCCCTTGGAGATCTGCAGGGATGGGAACATCGTTCCCATGTGAAATCCTGAATTGGCTATTTTAGGTCCCTGGAGACTGTCCAGTGCGGCTGAGCTGAGCTGGAGGGCTGGGAGCTGGTTTAATAGTGGTTACCCGGAGTTATCCTCACCCTTCCCACCCCCTCTCCATCAGCATCTGTGCTCCCTTGGGCACTCAGGGACAGTCAGGACCCTTTGCCGAACTGAAGATGCATCTCACCATCTTTGAGCAGCCACTCTGGGGGACTTCAGGAGGTTTCACATGGCGTTTGAGCATGGGGGGAGTGCGGCTGGCGCCGGTCACCGCTGGCTGGCAGGGAGGTGCCCGTTTCACCCAGCTGACTTGGCTGTCTTCCAAAGGCAGGCTGTGGATCAGGTTTAAAGGAATTCAACGGGTTGGTGTGCCTTTTTTCCTTTCTTTTCTTTTTTTTTTTCCCCCTTCCCTTGGTTCAGTGTCTGAGGACTGCAGGGCCTGTTCTTCCAGCCTGCCTTTGTGATGGCTCCTGGAGAATGTTTGCTCCAAAGGCCTTCCTGGCATGGAGATAAGCTTTCTGTTTATCTGCCTGCCTTTCAAATTTGGAGGCTTAGCTGCCCCAAGCTGGGCTTGCCTCTTATCAATGGATCTCTGGGATTCCTCGGGAAGGGCACATAGCCATTGAGGATGCTGCCGTGGGTCCGGTCTGGAGTGGGTCCAGTCTGGAGAGCGTGGGGGAAATCACAGAGTCTGTCCACTGTGGGTGTCCCCCGTGCATGGGCTGGGTCAGACACTGGGGAAAACCCCATTCCCAAGCGGGGCATTCCAGTGTTAGGGCCCTGGAGATGGGGGATCCCCACCAGTGGAGGTTTACAAAGCTGGCCAGGCCTCCCCAGTCTGGTGAGGGAGGTGGCCAAGCATTGGAGCAGGCTGCCCAGGGAAGTGATGGAATGACCGTTCCTGGAAGCGTTCAGAAAATGGGTAGATGTGGCTCTTGTCGATATGGTTTAGTGGTGGAACTGGCTGTGCTGGATTAATGGTTGGATTCAGTGAATCTTGTGGGTCTTTTCCAAGAGTAATGGTTCTGTGATCTTCTCTTGCACTGACTTTGTGTACACCAGTTTGGGGCTGGGATGAGCCAGTACATCCAGCTCTGCTGCTGCTGCTGAGGGTGCAAGGCATCACCTGGGAATTGAAAGTGCCTCCTCCCTCTGTTACAGACAGCAGTTGCTGAAGCCACTTGCTGCCAGTGGAGAGGCTCATTCCTGATTTTATTTCCATCCCCAATGGGTCATGGATCTTGGGTCCTGATGGCTGAGATTCCTCACAAACATGTTGTGCCTTCAGCGATTTACATCCCGGGACACAAAGGGCCCTGCCATCGGTGCCTGGAGGGTCTTGACAGGTGGATCAGAGCTTTCCTAACTGGTTATTTTTAGGAATCTCTTTGAAAGACTAGGGGAAGAAGGGCTGTGGAGAATGGCTACAGGCAGCACCTGGCATCACAGGTTTGGTTTGGGAAGGGTTGGCAGCTGTCAGCTCCACCAGAGTGGTTTGGTTGCTGAGGCTCCTGGGCTGGGCTGGAGGAACTGGGGAGGATGCCATGCTCCTGGGAGGATGCCGTACTCCAGAAGCTCCACAGGCTCTTCATCCCCTTATCAGCTGGCAGGACTTATGTTTGCAAAACCTTATCTGTGCTGAAGCTCTGTGCCCTGGGAGCTGCTGGAGAGGGGGAGCTGCCCTGGGCTGCCAGCAGCTGGAAGGAGCCAAGGCTGTGGACGTGGTCCTGTGGCACCTCTGGGTTCCTGGTCCATCATCTCCTGGCAAGTGGATCCCATCGCCTCCTGCCTGTCCCGAGGACACGGCAGCGGAGAGGAACTGGGCCTGCTTGGGTGGCACTTTTAGGCTGGAAACTGGGTTTAAAAAGAGACTAAGGATTCTTGCAGAGTGGCTGGACTCCCAGGCAGGAGCTTGCTTTCCTTGGTGCACACAACCTTTTCAAGCCTTAATCCTAATTTTCCCAGTGTTTTTCCAGCCCTGTACCTGGACTTCATCCATCCACAACCTCCATTCTCCCAGAGCTCTGACTTGATTTTAGGTTTCCGTGTCATGTCTTCTGGCCCTGCGTGGCTGTTGAGTGCCTGGGAGCTCCGTCCTCACAGGTGCATGTCCCTAAAGGGATGGAGAGCTGAGCTGCTTTTCCCTGTGGCCAGTGGAAAGTCCTGCCCATACACTCCCAGATTCTGGAGAAGTGGGTTTTTTTGGCTCTGAATAGCAGTCTTGTGGTGACATTGCTCCCTATTTATTTTGGCCTGCAGCTGGATTAACCTCTTCTTCCAAGTGTTCATGGTGACACAGTTTGGGCGCTGTTAAATAGCAAATCCAAGCCCTTGAAGAAAACATTTTGCAATCCTGCTTCAGACGTCATCACATGGCTTAAAAAATCCCTGACCAGATAAATGTGCTGCTGGGAAACGGGCTTTGCTCTAGTGGGGGGATGTCACTGCTTCTTTTTAAGGAGGCAGGAGCATGTGGAGTAGGGGGTGAGGGCTGAGCCAAGGCTGCACCCTCTTATAAAAAAAAAGGGAGAGAGACTTTTTACATGGGCCTCTGGAATGACAGGACAAGGGAGAATGGCTTCACACTGAAGGGGGGAGGGTTAGATGGGATATTAGGAAGGAATTCTTCCCTGTCAGTGTGGGGAGGCCCTGGCACAGGTTGCCCAGAGAAGCTGTGGCTGCCCCATCCCTAGAACTGTGCAAGGCCAGGTTGAATAGGGACTAGAGCAACCTGGAATAGTGGAAGGTGTCCCTGCCCATTGCAGAGGAGTGGAACATGATGAGGTTTAAGGTCCCTTCCAACCCGAACCATTCTGTGACAGAGACACCAGCGTCTCTCCTGCACTGCTCTGGGCTGTGGTGACTGTTAGGGATGATGCTCTAAGCCCTGGAATAACAATCCCAGCAAGTGTGCTGTGTCTCTTCCAAAGTGTGATAGTTTACCAGGAAAAGAATTAATTCTGGCATTTCATCCAAAGTGTGATAGTTTACCAGGAAAAGAATTAATTCTGGCATTTCAGTGGAGAGTTCAAAGCACTGAAGGAGACATCTGGGATTAAGTATCGATGTATATCAGCAGCCCAGAGGTATGGGATTAATAAAACATTTTAATGATCTTCTAGTGTGTCTGATGACATTTGGGAAAGCATTGGAGATGAATCCTTTCCAAGAGTGTCCTGCACATTTCTCTGACCATGTGTGGAGCCTGGAGGCAGCATCTTGGATATAAGGAAGAAATTCTTCCCTGGGAGGGTGGGGAGGCCCTGGCACAGGTTGCCCAGAGAAGCTGTGGCTGCCCCATCCCTGGAAGTGTCCAAGGCCTGGGGCTTGGAGCAACCTGGTCTAGTGGAAGGTGTCCCTACCAATGGCAGGGGGTGGAACGAGATGGGTTTTAAGGTCCCTTTCCAGCCCAAACCAGCCTGTGATCTTCTGCAACAGGTGGGCTCCGCCTCACCCCATCCATCGGTCAGACTCTTTTCTGCTTAGCTGTGTGATGCCCTCACTGATTTTCCTGTCCTCCAGCCACATTCCGCATCCTTGGGTACTGGTGTGTGTGGAGCAGTGCTGCTGCTGCCCTTGGGAGGATCTGCCCTGTCCTGCTGAGAGCTGGGGCTCAGAGGAGACACTCATGGGAGGAAGGCAGGGCAGAAGAAACTCACAATTATTTCAGCTGGTACTAAATCCACTTAAATATTGGGGAGTGGGAGCAAGTCCCTGACTTGTGGGTGGAGGAAGGAATGTGGTAGCAGCACGTGTGTGGCTTTTTGGCTTTTTAGTATCGAACTTGATTAGTGTGGAGAGGTTGTTGCCAAATATAGAATTGAAACACAAGGAGCCAAACAGGGTTAGAAAACGAAAACTACTGAGGGCTCTGGCTTTGCCTTAATACGGACTTGGAGCCCTTGAAGTGTGAGTGTGGTTAATAAACCTGCTTGGGGGTGAAGGGATGGTTCCTATCCACTCAAAGGTGGGAACATCCTAAAAAAGTGCTGGGAGAGAAGCAGGACACCAGCACCCCACAGGGCTGTTGGAGGGGGCTGCTCCAAGGACAAGGCTCCAGAGACTTGCTGTGCTCCCGGCTTTGGCCGGCAGTGCTGTTTGGCAGGAGTGTTCCCTGTGCTGGGGGGGCTTTCTCAGCAAGCAACATCTGGTCTGGAACATCCCGTGTCTGCTGCTTTCCACTTAAAAAGGTTGCTTTTTGGAATTTTTATTGCTTTTTTTGGCATCGGCTTCTCTAAGATGGAAATTGGTCATTTAATGGATTTTATTGTACTTTTATTTTATTCCCAGACTCAATCTGCTGGTTTCCTCCTCCCCAGGGACTGGAAGATCTGGCTGTTCCTCTGACCCTGTCCCCAGGTTGTAGGAGGCTGCCCAAACAGCCTGGAGTGGGAATAGGAGTCAGGGCACTGGAATCCATCATCATCATCATCCATGTTCTTCCACTGGCATAAATCTCCGACAAGCCCAGTGACCCTTGAAGCTATCTCTGAGTTTATAATTCCTAAGTTAGCCACCTGCCTTCCCTCTGGGAAGCACTGTAATCAAACAAATTTATTCTTTCTCACCCACTTTGTTAGTCTGTAACTTAACTGAGTTGGAGATTGTTGACTTTTGGATAAACAGCACCTTTCTGATAACCCCAGATAAGCTGGCAGTGCTTTCCTGTGGCATGGTGGGAAGGCACCTTTGCAGCTTAGTCCTTCCCCTGTGGTCCCAAAATGCTTTCCAGAGGGGCCAGGACCCCTGTCCTGGGGAACTCTGAGCTCCTGCTGGGTGTGCATAGAGACCCTGGGCTCACCTGGTGGCGAACACTCTTGGTTAGCCGGGGAGGAGGGGGAGGAGGGGGCATCACTCCCAAAGGTCCTCGCCAAACCATAGCATGGGGTCATCTCCCTTTTCCTTCCTGGGGAGACCCCCCAGGACCTCTGCCCCACTCCCAAAACCGTTCCCAGGATAGGGTGGCAATAGTTACTCTGCCTTCAAGGGGATGGGCTTGCCCAGACCCAGGAGTTGTGGGTGACACAGAGCTCCAGGACTTCTTGTGGTACCCTCCTGCTGGCGCCGGCATCTCCCCAGGCAGGAGGAGGGTTTGATGTGCCCTGTCCTGCTGAGAGCTGGGACTCAGGGGTGGCTCTGGTGGGTGGGAGGTGGTGGAGAAGAAACCTGCAATGATTTCAGCTAGATCTCCTTGAATATTGGCAAGTGGGAGAAAGTTCAAGCCGCTGGAGTTGTGGATGGAGGGAGGTGTGTGGCAGCAGCACACATGGGATTTTCGGCTTTTACTGTAGATTCATAAAATTGTTTGGGTTGGAAGGGACCTCAAAGCTCATCTCATTCCAACCCCTTGCCATGGGCAGGACACCTTCCACTGGACCAGGTAGCTCAGACTTCATGCAGGATTTGATCAACCAGTTGTTACTTCTGCAGCTGCTCTGGGGACCTCTGTACCTGGAGCTTGCTGTTAAATCTCTGCACAGAGAGAAGCACAGTGCTCCAGCCCTCAGGGGCATCTTTGGGTTGTGGGGAAGCCTTGTCTGGCTCCTCAGGAACAGGTACCTCAGTGCCACTTCACCTGGAAGCCTGGAAAGTAGTGCTCACGGAGCATCTCCTGGCAGACAGGTGAGCTGACCCCAGGTGTTCCCACCCTGTGCTCAGGATGGTCTCTTGCTTGCCAAAGGCTCTGGAGGCTGGAGGGCAGGTCAGGGATTTGCTCTCCAGATTGGTTTTTGTAGGGATGACATGGGATAGGGGATAGTGGCACCATCAGGGCGAGCTGCTCTCACAACCTTTTCCTGGATTTCCTTGGGGCAGAAGATGCCTGGAGGGGTAACCAGGGCACCATCTGATAAAAGCATGTGGGTTTTTTTATTTTAACAAGTGATTGCATCTTTTTGGTGCATGTGGGTTTTTATTTTAACAAGTGATTGCACCTTTTTGGTGGGGAGGTGGAGACGTCAGGCCATGAAGGTGGAGGGTATGGAGGAGTCCAGGCATCCCCCATCCTCGTGTGTGAGACACAGGGGGCTGGGCTGGGCTGGGCTGGGCCAGGCTGTGCCGGGCTGGGCTCTGCCTCACGATGGTTTGAGCGGGGCTGTGGTTGCTGAGGTCAGCGTCTGATCCTGCCGGGACTCCCCCAGCGCTGGGCTGGATGGAGATATCACGGTTCCCTCCCAGCTGGGGTGTAACAGGGTGGTGGTCCTGCTTCCCTCTGAGTCCCAGGACACCGAATGAAACTGGTCTCCTCGTGGCATCCTGCAAGGCTGGGGTGCTGCCCTGGATCCAGCCAGCCACTGCTGATGTTGGTGGCTCCTTTCCCACCTTCTCCTTGAGCTCAGCCAAAAGAGTTAAGGGAACCACTGGAGAGGGGCTTCCAGAGGCAACTGCTGGAGGTAATAATCTTCTTTCAGCTCTTTTTTCTTTTCCCCTGCTAATTGCAGAGTTGACATCGTCCCCTCTCATGAAAGGCCCTTTTGTCAGCCGAGTTGCTGGGCAAAGCCCAGGCTTGGCAGCAGGTTGCGCGCCCCAGGTCGGTCTCCTGCACATCCCTCTCCATCGGCAGGTAGTGAAATGACTCTTTCAGTGACAGCCATGTCCCTCCCTCCTTGGCTGCCATCTTCAAAAAAAAAAAAACACAAGCCACCAAAACAAGGACAAAACCCCTCCTTTTAACCAACAGGGCCTGATTTTTGCTGGGTTCCACCTCGCCAGCGGAGGGAAAGGTCAGCCCGTCTAGACGCTAATCCGACAAGGGTTGTATTTCTTCGTCCGTAGGTGTCCTAGCAACAGGATTAATGCTGTGGTGTGAAGCAGACATTGGCTGGATCCCGCTCCATCCCAGGCCGGTGGTCCGGATGTGTGTCGCTCCGCATGGCCAGGCATCGGGGAGAGGTGGGCTGGGCTCCCGGCCCCGCTCCCTGCTCCTGCCCCCGGGCTGTGCCAGCAGCTCGTGGTGGTTAACGTCAGTCCAGTGGCAGAGAAATTTAGGATGCAGGTGATAAAACAGGCTGATGGATGTTTTATCTGCTCTGCATCCATCCCAGGGGTGGGTGGGCTGGTGGCGAAGCCTCTCTGCCCCAAGGCAGACTCCAGGCCTGGTGTGGGGACCACACTGGGGCGGGGTGCTCCACAGCCAGGCCAGACCCGTCTGGTTGCAGCAGCTCCACCACGACCACCCCAGGACCAGGGGACAGCCCATGTCACTGTAAAGCTGACTCTCATAGCGGAAACATCCCCTGCATCCCAGTGCTCGGGTCTGCCAGGACATCCCAGCACTCTGGCTGGCACCGTGCAGGGATAGCTGTTAACCCCTGGCATCCCTCTGGCCTCAGGGTGAACTGCAGTGGCAGGAACACCAGTGAAAAACCTGTCTGCTTTGTCCAGGAGCAAAAAATATTTCCCCATGTCCTTCATTTTGCAGTTGAATCTTTGAGTCTGGCAGTTGCCGCTCCGTCTCTTGGTTCACCCCCAGGTGTTACTGGTGGTGCTTCACCGCCCGTGTCTGGGTTCAGGAGTGCGGCTGGTGCCGGAGTTCAGCACCCGGACATCTGATGGGTGTTTCCTCTCAGTGGGTGCCATTGCATCCGGAGCCGGCAGTCGGAGCCCCCTGCATCCCTGGCACGGAGCCATGGGGTAGCTGCCTGATAACATTGTCCTGTTTTAATCTTTTTAAGCCTTTCCTCTGCTTTCCCAGCGGCCCCTTTCCGGGCTTTCTCCTGCCCTCTTTTCCTTGCGGAGTGGCCAGTCAGCCTTTCTCCCACGATTCGTGCAAACATTCCTCCCGTCCTTTGCTATTCCCCCCGCCATCCTGCCGAGCTTTGATATCCCCAAATGTGAGACGCAAAGAAACCAGAAGTGGCCTGAAGAGCAAAATCTGGGTTTAGTCTTTGCCTCTCTGATGGAGAGAGGAGCTGGGACTGGCTGGTTCCCAGTGCAACCCCAGAAGCTCATCCAGGCTCCAGCATCCTTCAAGGCACGGTGCTGGTCCGGTGGTAGGGCTGGCTCTGGAGGCACTGGAGCCTCCACGCTCCAGCTTTCCACCCTGCAAGCGGCCACATGCTTTAATTAGGCGAGGAGCTGGCGAGGCTCCGGGCTTGGGAGAAGGGGGGTTTTGTTCCCTCAAATCCCAGCTGGGAGCTGTGGAGACAGGCTGAAGCTTGCCTAGAGTCCTGTAGTGTAGCTCCTGCCTATGTGGGATTTTTTTTCCCCTTTGCAGCTGGGATGGGTTAAGTGGGGTTTTAGGAGCATTTTCTTTTCTCTTGGGTGCTTAAAACAACAAGAAATAACATCCCAGCCCAGTGAAACAGGCGGGTGAGGCTGCAAGGAAGGGAAGATGTTGCTCTGCTGATTTATGGGCCTTGTTTTTTGGGGGTTTTTTTTCATCTTCACAGGTCACTGCTAGCATTTGTGGAATTGGCTTTGCTGCAGGAAAAACTGGTTTCCAGCTTTCCCGTTAGGAAGAAGGTTCTGCTGTCATGTAATTAAAAGGCAGAAGAAAATAAAATACCAAAAAAAAAAAAAATCCCAGAGCAGCTGCTTGTGGTCCTCGTAGCCAGGTCCTTTGTCAGCTGTGTGTGTCCTTTGCCTTGTTCTAACCTTGGCTAAGCTGCTGCAGCCTGTGGCAGGAAAAAAAAATGGTACTTTCTGCCATTCCTCTGGGCTTTCTGGGTCATTTTGTTTTGCCTGCAAAGGCAAAAAAAAAAAAAAAATTACATTTTGACCATGGGAATGTTTTAATCCATCTTGAGGCATTTCCAGGGTTTTTTATCACGTTATCTGAGCTGGGGCTGGCACCAGGCTGGCCTCCTGTTAGGCAGGGAATGTTGGGACTGTGACTCCTCCATCCCATAAATGAGAAATGATGGATCTGACTCTTCCCCATCCTTTTGCAGTAGGACAGCAGCTGCCTGCAGAGTTTCATCCTGGGGGTTCAGGGTCCCCAGACCTTTTAAGGAAGGAAGGAAAACCCTGCCTCTGTGGGTTTTGTTTTTTTTTTTCTTTTTCCAGAAAGGATTGACTGCTTAAATTTGGATATTTAAGAGGTGAATATTTTTTCATCTGGGATGGCAATGGGTGTTGCCTCACTGGGGATGGAGGGAAAGACCCCCTGCTTTTTGGGGCACCTTGAACTCCAGCTGTGGTCATCAGGAACAAAACCATCCCAAATCACACAAGATTGTTGAATCATGGAATGGTTTGGGTTGGAAGAGACCTGAAAGCCCATCTTGTTCCACCCCGTGCCCGTGGGCAGGGACACCTTCCACTATTCCAGGTTGCTTCAAGCCCTGTCCAGCCTGGCCTTGGATACTTCCAGGGATAGGGCAGCCACAGTTTCTCTGGGCAACCTGTGCCGGGGCCTCCCCACCCTCACAGGGAAGAACTTCTTCCCACTATCCCGTCTAACCCTGCCCTCTGTCAGTGGGAAGCCATTCCCTCTTGTCCAGTCACTGCAGGCCCTTGTCCAAAGTTCCTCTGCCGCTCTCTTGGAGCCCTTTTAGGCACTGGAAGGTCTCCTTCTCTGAAGAGACTCAAAACCCACCTGGACATGATCCTGTGCAGCTTTCTCTAGGTGAACCTGCTTTAGCAAGGGGGGATCGTGTTTGCTGCTGATCTCCAGAGGTCTCTTCCAGCCCCAAGCGCTGTGGGATCCTGTGAATGATGGCGGGGTGAGGCTCACTCAGCCTTTCCAGCCCGCCCCCCTCTTTGAACTCTCTGGTATGTGAATTTTTGCTGGTGTCAGAGGGTCGGCGGCGGCGAAATCCCTCCCCGGTTAAAGGGTGGGAATACCAGTGTGCGCAGCTTGGGATAATTACCAGTTGTCAGCAAAACAATGGTGGCATTGTAGGGCAGGAGCAAAGGGAAAGGGCCCCTGTCTTGAGCGTAATGTTACTTTTCTATTTACGTTGCCATAGTCTTTGCTGAGAAATGGCCCTATTCTCTCTAATCCTCCCCTTCAGGCATTCCTGCTGGGCTTTTTTGTGTGGTTTAAGTTTTTTGTTGTTTGGTTTTTTTTTTTAACCCTTATCATCCCAGAAAACAGCTTGTGGGGACCCATCTCTGTGGCACTGTGCTGCATGGATGTCCTTGGGATGTCCTTGGCCCGTGGCATTGTGCCTGTGGGCTGGCCAGCTTTGCTTTGGGAGGCTGATGCCTGGGATGGTGCCTGGCTGTGGCATCATCCCTTCACTCAGGAGGGGGCAAACCTGTCTTGGAATCTCTGTCTTCATGCAAGCAGGAGCCCAGTTTACACCCCTCCTTGTTCTTGACATCTGTCATGTTATAGATAGTGAAGTCCAGTGCATTAGAGCTATTTATTGATGCTGTAGTTTGCTTTAAGACTGGCTGACTTTTAGAAAAAGGGAATAGTTTGGTCAAATGATGGCTCTGGTTGTTGGCTGGGGAAGGGTGATGTGTTTTCTGGCATCAGCCAGGCCCCATTCGCTTTCCCCAGCACTTTCATGGAGCAGCAAAGTGTCACCAACCTGTTTGACCCGTTTAGTATCTGTCTCCAGTGGTGCATGGAATTCCTCAAAAGATCTAAATTTTCCTGCTTAAATACTTGCTCTGTCCATGGAGACATGGTAGGGAGGGGGATTACATTACGTTGTCATCGCTCACCTTAATTCCCAGGTGTTCAGCTGATTTATTTTTCTCTTTAGTGTTGGGACCTGCTGGGGGGTTCAAGGGCTGGTTGAGGCTTTCTCTGTTTAAGTGGCCCCTCATCCAGGCTGCTAATGACCCCAGCATCCACCCCTGAAGGGCCTTCTGGGCATCTCACCCTCTTGTGTCCCCAGTTTTGGGGGGATCAAAAGGTCTGGTGTGAAACGCCAGTGCCCCACAGACAGCCCTGGGATGGTATTGCAATGGGATGTGACGACAAAGCGGCACGGCCAAGCTCGTCTGCCTGATGTAGAGGAAACTTTGGAAGGAGCCAAAACTTTGGAAATGCTGCCAAAGTCAGCAGCACAAGCAAACTATTGTCTGAGGAGTGCAAAGAGGTGGAAGGACCATGGAGTGGACACGGAGTCTTATTACGAGCACAGTCGGGGGTTTCCAGAGGCTCCAAGCTAAACAAAGTCGCCTGCACTGCAGGAGGGCAGCACTGACAAGACCCAGGCTGGTTGGACGAGCAGAAATCCAAAAACAAACCCCCTTCCCAGATCCCCCTTTTCCTGTCCATTCCCCTAACAAAACAGCGTTTCTCACCACCTGGCCCCGCAGCAACTGCATGAGCTTGGATTTTGTTTGCTGCACGCTGTGCTGAGGGTGAGGTTAATGACCTGCTGAGTGGTTTCCCTTGCTGTAAATCCAAGTTGAGGCTCTGTAAAGCATCCGCAAGCTGTGGCACTTGCCTCTTGCAGCAGCATGGACCAGCTGGCCCCCAGCATCCCTGGCTGGTGGCAGATGCAGGACGGATGCTGTTCCACAGGATGGGTGCTGTACCGCTCTGCTGTAGCTTCAGGTACACCGTCGTTTGGTTGCTCTTCTGTGTTTTCTTTGGTGAGTTCGGTATTTTAAGCAGTGTTGGTATTTTCTGCAGTCCTGAAGTCCTGGAAAACAGCTGGGAGCGGGCAACTTCTAGTTTTCTGTCGTGCAGGCTTCAAAGGTGGTGCGGGTTTACTTGCCGACAGTGTCTGTTGCTCTGTGACATTGGGGGCTTAATATCCAATTAAGATAATTAATCAGCAAGGCCGAGGGGCCTCATTGGCTTGGAAGGTTTTGTTTGAGCTCTAGGGACATGTATCCCACCTGGATGCCTTATCCTTCTATGATTTTCAGGTTGGGATGTCACTGACTTGGATCACAAATCCTTCATCCCATCCCTCATCTCCCCTCATCCTTCCACACAGCATCTGTCCGCGAGCCAGGATGCTGGGTGCACTGTCTCCCTATATTCCCAGGGAAATGGAGGCCTGGGAATGGGGATGTCCTGCCTGTCCCTCATGGAGACAGTAGCTGATTGCACCTCCACTAACTGGTGTAGCCTTCCAAGCCTGCCCCGAGGATGGTCACCAGGGGCTGCCGGAGCCCCTTCAGCTTCGTGCTGAGGCAAGAATGCCAGGAATGCGATTGAAAGTTGGGGCTTCTCAGGAGTGTTTCCCAGGCTGAGCCAGGACCTTGGTGGGGGGTGAGGAGGAGAAGGCGAGCCTTACCCCCTTCGAGGAGCAATTAGTCTGCAAGGTGATTTATTAACGTGGAGGAGGATGACTGAGGGGGGGGGTCGCATTCCTTCCCTCACCTCCCGAACCTTAGAACCTTATCTCCAGGCTGTCAGTTGGCCCCCAGAGGGAGGCAAATGATGGGAAGCAGAGAGCTTGGCCCCTGCGGAGGGAGGACAGGAGGGACACTGGTGGAACTCGGGGATACAGGTCACCCCAAGCTCTCCTTGTGTTTTAAAGACCTCCTTGCACTTTTAAAGACCTCCCTTGGATTTGGCTGTGCCCAGATGTTTGGTGGCCCCTCTCCACCATCCATTCTCCCCCAGGCATCTCATGGGGTGGTCCAAGGCACCCCAGCCCCAGTTCTCTGCTTCCTTGTCCTGTTCATGCTGATGGGGCAGAGGGGGACACCAGCATCTCTTGGCTGTGCCTTATCCACCTTATCCAGCTCTGCTCAGTTTGGGAGCAGGAGAAGGATGCAGGTAACTGGTAAGGTCTGGGCATGGCCACTGTCCTTCCCCCCCGCCCCCCCCCCCGGGGTTATTTGATGGCTCCCCCAGGCAGTCGTGACATTTTCATGGTTTATCTTATCGAGGAATTTGCCGGGAGGATGTTTCTGGCTCTCCATGAGTAAATGTTTAGGAACGCTGCTGTCCCAGGGGCTCCCTGCTGTTGCACAGCCAGAGGCTGTGGGGGGCAAATGCTGGCCCGAAGGCAAGTCCTGGCAAACCAGCACTTGTGTCAGTTTTGGGGCTATGATGGTGCTGTCACTCCTGCCTGCTCAGCCCCCGTGCATCCTCATCCCCCGCCTTCCCGTCTCCCTGGCTGAGTGCCCATCCATGGGCTGGGTCCTGCTGCCTCTCTCCGGAGGCTGTCTCGGCATGGGAGGTCAGTGGCTTGGGATGTGGCAACATCCTCGGCATGCGTTTCAATGAGGGCCTTTTAACTGCTGTCTGGGCTTTTAGATGGAGAATGGATTAAAATCCCAAATGTCATTAGAATTTATAGATACCATCTGCTGCTGACAGTCCCTGGATTTTTCTGCTCAGTGCCTGAGTGCTCCCACTCCAGCATCCTGGCTGTGCTGCTGTCAGAGTTTCCTTTCCCTTCCTTTCCCTTCCTTTCCCTTCCTTTCCCTTCCTTTCCCTTCCTTTCCCTTCCTTTCCCTTCCTTT
>JAWWES010000002.1:5897655-5925827 GCA_035583135.1 Lophotriccus pileatus
TTTCCCTTCCTTTCCCTTCCTTTCCCTTCCTTTCCCTTCCTTTCCCTTCCTTTCCCTTCCTTTCCCTTCCTTTCCTCTTTCCTTCCCCTTCCTTTCCCCTTCCATTCTTCCTTCCAGCTGTACCACTGTCAGGGTTGTGCTGGTGTTAAGGTTTCCTTCCCTGGGGGTGTGTCTTTCCCTCTGTGGCTCAATCTCTTGGCATTAAAACCCATTCTGCAGCTGCACCTCATCCTTTGGGGCTCAGGATCTGAACCGGGCGTCCCCCCGTGGTTTGTGAGACCCTGCTGGAGGTGTGAGCAGCGGGAGGAAGGAGGCTGCAGGTGACAACTGCGCTCTCTGCCCATACCTCGGCGAACCCGGGGCTGGTAGCCGGGATGGCCGCCGGGATGGGGCATCACCGCATGGGGTCCAGCAAAGTGGGAAGTCCCGAGGACGCTCCCGCGCGCTGCTCGGCCTGAGGCTCCCTCTGCTGTCCGTCTGTCTGTCCATCCGCTAGTTTGTCTGCCTGTCCATCCATCTGTCCCTCTCTGCCCGCCCAGCTCATGCTCGGGAGTCCTTGGGCTGTGGAGGGGGAATTACTGAGCTGGGCTGGGGCAGGGTCACTGTCCACTCCCAAAATCCTGCAGGGAGCAACTCCAACCTGTTGGGGTCGATTGGCCCCACTTGGGCCCCTAGAGAGTAACATGGGTGTTCTTGAACCACAGAGGGGATGCTGCAGGTCTGAAATCTGTATGACAGGCTCTTTTTTCCGCTTTTTTTTGTCTTCTCCTCTCTTTTTTCTCTTTCCCCCACTATTTTCTCTCTTCAGTTTCCTTTTTTTGCCTTTTTTCCTCTTTTTCTCTTTTTTCTTCCCTCTCTTTTTCTCTTCTCTTTCCCCTTTTCTTCTGTCTCTCCTTGTCCCCCTCTCTTTTCCCCTCTCTTCTCCCCCTCTTTCCCCTCCTCTTGTTTTTCCTCTCTTTTCTCCTTTATCCCCTCTTTTCTCTCTCCTTTCCTCTTCTCATTTTTCCCTTCCCCAATCTCCTTTCTTCCTCTTTTCTCCTTTCTCCCAACTCTCTCCTCCAGCTCGTTTTTCCCTTCTCTTCTCCCAGCTCTCTTTTCCCACACTTTCTCCAGTCTCTTTTTTCCTCCCCTCTCCACTCTTTCCCCCCACCATTTTTCCTTTCTTTTCCCATTTTCCCCCCCTCTTTTTCTCCCTCTCTATTCTCCTGGGACAGGACTGAGCCCTCAGTGAGCAGGGCAGCCTAATCCCCCTTTTCCAGATGGACTGTGCTGCACCACCAGATGCTGCACAGCCTTGGGAAGATGCAGCCAGCCTGTTTGGGAGGAAACTGGGACCAGGACGAGGATCCAAATTTGCTTTTAAAGAAGTTCAAGGTTATGATGCCCTGGCAGCAGCATCCTCTGGAGTGTGCAAAGTGCTTTTCAGGAGCCTTCAGCCTGGAGGAGGCTAAAACAAGGGCTTTTCCCTGCTCTGCCAGCAAACCAGCTGCCGTGACTTCTCCCTGGGGGAGTACTTCTCCAAAATATTTCACCAGCTGGCACATTCCCAGTCCCTGCCTGGCTACTTGGTCAGTGGTGGAGCTGGGTGCGCTGGGTCCAGATGCTCTAGTGCCACCTGTGGCACCAGCCCACGCTCTTAAGTGCCCATTTTGGAAATCCCAGGTCCCTTATTTTGGGATGGCCCAGCCCTGGCTTTTCCCCTGGGAGCTGCAGGCATGGAGGTGTGCAGCGAAACGAAGATCATTGACTTAACGAGGGCACCTCACGGGATTGCTGCTCCACTCCACTATCATGAGCTGCCTAATCCCAACAAAAGGGAGAAATGGGAATTCTTCTGGCTGGGCATCACGTCAGCACACGCTTGGGGTACCCCAGCATGGTGCTGCTGCTGAAATTCTCCCGGCTGAGAGCTCATCGGGGCGCGTGATGCTCCCCACCAGCCCCAGGAGGCAGCTCTGGGGGGCTTGGATCACATCCCTGCTGCACTGGCCGTCACCCCGCTTAGCCCCCACACGGTCTGGAGAGGAGTCTGCGGGGAACACCGAGCTATTCCATCCCACCAAGTGGGAGAGGGGCAGTAGCCATTCATGCCCCTCTTGGGTGTGCCAAGGACACAAGGGCAGGGCGGGGGGGAGGGGGGTCCCACACCACGCTGTGCCACCGCACCCTGGCCCCAGGGCAGCAGGGCCGGGTGCAGCAGGGTCCCGTCGGAACACGCCGGAGCACGTCGGCAGATGCCTGGCTCCTTCCTTCGGGTTGATGGGAGCACAGGAGCTTTCAGGGGGTGATGTGGGGGGGGACCATGTGGAAACTCTGACACAGGGACAAAACTGCGTTCCGTGTGGATTAGCAGTGGGCTGTTCCGCAAACAGGCACCCCTAACAGCATCAGTCATGGGGCAGGCTGTTGGCAACCGCATCCGGCTCCCATTGGAAGGGGAAAACTTGCCCGTTTCGCTTAAAAAGCAGCGTGGGAAATGTTGCGTGAAGCAAAATGGACATCTGAACATTTGTGTCAGTGATTTTCCCGGATGTTTTTAAACCGGAGCATCAGGAGAGCTCTGCGTTGTAGGACCGTGTTATGGCAGGCTATGACTTTCCTGGTTGCACGGCCAAGGGGAGCCAAATTTGTCGCCTCCCCATCAACATCCCTTCTCAGGGACACTTTTTTGAGCCAGGAAGGTGACTTGCCCGGTGTCACCATGGCAGCGTGGACCGTGGGTGTGCTCCATCCATGCAGGGGAGCAGGGGCTCAGGGATCCCCAGGAACAGGGGACCTTGTCACCAGAGCAGGGCAACGCTGTACGGGAAAACAGGCTGGATAAGTGTATTTGGGGGGAATTTTTTTCAGCTTCAGAGGTGAAGAAAAATTTATTTTTTGGGGGTGTGGGAAAGCCCAAGTGGTGCCTGGAGGGATTTGCATCCCCGGGCTCCAGGAAAACTTGTGATTGGAAAACTTGTGATTGCTCAGACCTGGCTTGGAGACGTGTCTGGCATGTGATGCTTGGTGTGAGGAGGGGGAGTTGCAAGTTCCCCCCTTTGCCATCCTGTGACAACAGCTGGGGCGTCCTGGCCTTGTAACTGAGGTGGGAAAGAGGCTTTAAACACTTGAGTTTTGGGACTTGTTGTGTTTCCGGCCAGTGGAAATATTTTGTGGTTTTTTTTTTTAACTTCCTCGTTCTGTTTTGCTCTGAAGTTAAAACCTTTTCCCAAGCCCTGGAGCAGGGTGTCCCACTGAAGCTGGTGGCATCCATGGGGGCCATGTCCATGCGTGACCCCACCATGTACAGCTGTCAGTTTAACCAGAGCAACCCGAGCACAGAGAGGGGATTTAGGATTTTCTGGGCAGGAAGGAGTTAAACAGCTGGCAGCAGCTGCTGGAACAGCCAGTAGGGTGCGTCTGCAGGCTGGCTTGGCTCCCAGAGGTTTTGGGGGGCTCAGGTGGGTCCCCAGCCAGGCGGCGGAGTCCTGGCGGGGCTGTGCCTGTGCCGGGAGTGGGAGGTTGGCGCTGGCGAGAGGAGGGTTTGGCGGGGCCGGAGGCGCGGCCACTCCTCCCGCTGCTCCGCTCTGGTTTGAAAGGTCGAGTGCTGGAGCTGGGGAGGAAAGAGCGATGTGAGTGCTCCGGGAGTCTGGCCGGGGCAAAACTCCTGCCTCTTCCCTTCTTTCCTCCGTACGTTTTGCTCTAGGAGGCAACGGAGCTCGTCTTCCCTTTCCAATGGCCCAACCTCGCTTGGGCTTTCTGCTCTTGCTGGCTAGCTGCTTCTCCTCCAAAGCACAGTGCCTGGACTGGATTCAGGACAGCATGAAGACCACGGGAAGCCCAGCAGCACCCGGCGAGGGAATCCCAGCCACGGAGCCGCTGCCCTCAGCGGCAGCTCCTGCTCCCAGCCTGTCTCCAGGGATGTGGGGTGACGAGGTGGTGAGGAATGTCACCACCCCACAGCGGCAGGAGCCAGCTCCTGGTACGGCAGCGCCTGTGGGTGAGGGGACCTCAGCCAAAACCACAGAGCAGTGGGACAGGAATGTCACAGGGCTGGTGGAGAGCACGGCACAGCCACGCATCGCTCCTCCCCGCAGCACCTCACCTGCTCCTGGACAGGATGTGGTCAGCAGCTCCACTGAGGACCCACAGCTGCTTGGAATGGGGACCACCGAGGACATGCAGCTCCTGGGGTCAGGGACTACTGAGGACCCACAACTCCTGGGCTCAGGGACTACTGAGGACCCACAACTCCTGGGCTCAGGGACTACTGAGGACCCACAGCTTCTGGGGTCAGGGACCACCGAAGACCCACAGCTCCTGGGGTTGGGTACCACCAAGTCCCCACAATTCCTGGGGTCAGGGACTACTGAGGACCTGCAACTCCTGAGGATGGGGACCACCAAGGACCAACAACTTTCGGAATTAGGTACCACTGAGACCCCACAGCTCCTGGAGATGGGAAATACAAAGGACCCACAGCTCCTGGGGATGGGGAATACCAAGGACCCACAGCTCCTGGGAACAGGGGCCACTGAGGACCTGCAGGTCCTTGGGGCAGGGAGCAGCAAGGATCTGCAGCTCTTGAGGGCAGGGACCACCGAGCACCCACAGCTGGGGATTAGGAATACCAAGGACCCACAGCTCCTGGGGACATGGACCACCAAGGACCCACAGCTCCTGGGGACAGGGACCACCAAGAATCTGCAGCTCCTGGGGACAGGGACCACCAAGAATCTGCAGCTCCTGGGGATAGGGACCACTGAAGATCCACAGCTCCTGGGGATGAGGACCACTGAGGAACCACAGCTCCTGGGGATGAGGACCACTGAGGAACCACAGCTCCTGGGGAACATTGAGGACCCACAGCTCCTGAGGAGAGTGACCACTGAGGACCCACAGCTCCTGAGGACAGGGACCATGGAGAATTCAGAGCTGCTGGGGACAGGGACCCCCACAGCAATGGAGACATGGATGTCCTTGCAGAGACCAGGAGGTCCCCAGCCAGGTAGTGCCCCTTTTCCTTTCTCACCAGGTGACAGTACCCATAAGCAGGCAGTGCCTTTCCAGGAGCCCATGGCACAACCTCCCCAACACCACCATGAAGCATCACTGAACCTACGGCACGGCACCAGCCACTGGGGGCTGGCCCTGGCCAGCAGGAACAGGAGCCAGAGCTCCCCCTTGCCTAACCAGAGGGTGGATAATGGTGTGAATCCTCCTCTTGCTGATAACTCCAGTCCTCTTGAGTTCGATTTACTAGCTGCCACTACACGTCTCTATGGTAGTAGTGGCGTGGGGCTCCCACCCTTCTTTCCTGGACTGATGCCAGCGGCCGGCCACTGCCTGCCCATCCCAACGCACCTGTCCTTCTGCAGCGTGCTGGGCACCAGCCATGTCCGACTGCCAAATTACCTCCGGCACAGCAGCGAGGAGGAAATTCGGGCGGCTTTGCATGAGTGGGAGGGGCTGCTTGAATCGCGGTGCCATCGCTACCTGGAGTGGTTCCTCTGCTTGCTGCTGCTCCCTGGCTGTAGCGCCTCGGTGCCCGTAACCCCCCCGCCGTGCCACGGCTTCTGCGAGGCCGTCAGAGACCTGTGTTGGATTCACTTGGCTGGTGGGCACCTGCCTCTGCCTTGCGATGCTCTCCCTGAGGAGGATGAAGGGTATTCTTGTGTCTTTATTAATGCTTCCGCAGGTAACGTGGCTGGGTGACACCCCTGTGTTGTCTGTCTCCCCTCCAAGCTCCCCACCCCCCCACAGGCGCTGAGGGATGCTTCTGCCCTGTCCCTGCGGGGTGCTGCTGAGTCCAAAACCACTTTCCATGCAGCCTTGGCTTTTTTGGAGAACCAGCGGGTTTTGACTCCCTCCACAAGGCTGAGCATTACCCCTGGTGGAACACAGTGTCTTGGTGGTCAGGATGGGAGATGCTCCCCAGGCACATCATGCAGGCATTCAAGGCCGGTTTCCACAGTGCTTTGGGGTGTCCATCCTGGGATTGGGGCACTTGGAGAGCTGACATCTCCCCGCAGGAACAGGGGAAGGACCCGGGCCCTGTGACCACCCAACCGCAGCACCGTGGCGGTGAGGAGGTTTCAAGGTGACCCGTGCCTGCTCCCCTCTCCTGGAGCAGCCCTTTACTTTGGGGTTAATGATTCACCCGATGGCTAATGTTTGATCCCTGTCTGCTTGGAAAAGTGGGAGATGGTTACTTCACCTCTGGCTTAGTCATTTGGTGGTTGTGACCTTTCTGTGTGACAGACAGGGGCGACCCAGACATGCCTCTGGGGCAAGGGGGTGAATGGATGGGAGTGCTGGTGTCTGGAGAAACACACATTGGGATGAAAGCAGGAGCTCCCCCCGCAAATTCCCTGAATGAGGCTGTGTTCCCATGTTGGCCCCATGCCCTCGGGTGATAGCAAGGAGATGCCAATGAGGAGCCAGAAGGGTGATGGGGTGGGGGAAGGAGAGAGAAGGGGGTGGTGGCAGACAAGGGTCCCACAGATGGTCCCCTCAGTGTCAAAGAGTCTCTGTTCACTGGGGAGATGCAGTGGGACCCTGGGGATGCTCAGAGGGGAGGCGCATGCCCGTCCGAGACTGCGCCATGGTGTCTCAGGTGGGCAGTGTCAGCAATGAGAGAGGGCTGTGGTGCACCCCATGGAGTGACTTGAGATGCTCTTGTGTGCTGGGTGTCCCCTGCATCCCAGCTGGGATGGGACATGCAGGGCCATGCTGGCAGCCTTTGCTCAAGCTAACTGGGAAAGTCATGGAAGAGTGGGATGGTGGCTTGGAGCATCCTGGGGACCTTTCCAGTGGCAGAATCACTGCAGCAAGAGACATCCCCACAGCCATCTTTTACCAGCACCAAACCCCCACTGCAGCCTCTGCCATCTCTCCATGCTCCACGACAGATGCTGCCAGTTTGCTACAGGGATCATGGGCTGCTACATTTGGGCTCTGGATGCCTTTTGGAAAAAGCAGGCATGGCCTGAAAGGTTTGGTGGATGAGAAGGGACACTTGGCCTTTGGAAGGAAGCAGACATTTAAAGGGGTCTCCACTTACCCCCCTGCTCCCCAGTCCCCATCCGGCCTCTGCCTGCTGTCACACAGGGAAAAGGTGTGTCTCCTTTGGCTTTGGGAAGTGCTGGCACCCAGCTCCCACTCCAGACTCAGGGGCGAGTGGCATGTTGGAGAGGAGGGAGGCTCCCAGAGCTCCGAGGGGAGCGTGGTTGAAAACTGCACCGCTAACAAAAGCCTCTTTCAGCGTGTCCCCTTCATCCCGAGCCCTGGGGAGGGGGACACACACAATGACTTGTCTGGCTGCAGGAGTTGCAGTCCTGGCTCTTACACCCGTGTGGATCCCTGGGAGGAAGCTCTGGTTTCCTCTTCCCCTAAAGCTGCTGAGAATTTGGCTTCCTCCAACACTAGATAAGCTCGATCCCATGCGTCCTGACAGTTGCAATTAGAGCGAGCTTGTTGGGGGACCTGAGCAGGGGGTGACTCGTGGGTGGGTGACAGTCTGAGCCTGGGGAGCCCCTGTCACTCGCCCCATCATTTCTGGTGTAAGGCTGTACACATCTGGGAGTGAAAGGATGCTGAGCTTCAGGATCTAGAGGTTCACCTCCAAGCAGACCAGGGATGCCCCCTGGGGAAGCCTGATCCCAGTGCAGGGCAGGTGAGGGGGCTAGAACTGATGGAAGATAGGAGTGAGGTTTTCTCCCAGCCAGGTCAGTTTGGGACTGCCAGGCCTGGGAGGGACTGGGGTCTTGGGGGAGCAGGGTGGGTACTGAACAGTTTCAGAACTCACAAGAGGATCAGTGGATCTGGGGTCTGGCAGAGTAAAAACTGTAATTGGTGGCATTTCTAATGTTCCCACTGCTGGGTTCCTGTCACAGAGGTGATGCTGGCACTGGGGCTCAGCAGCTGGGAAGCTGGGAATGCTCTGTGTCCCTCAGGCTTTGGAAGGAGCATCCAGGTTGTCATCACTGCCCCAAGACATGTGTTTTCCTTCCAGGCTGGGCAAGGCTGTACTGATTCCTTCTTTCTTTTTTTCTTTTTTTTTTATTTATTTTTAATTTTTTTTTTAAGAGCTTTGGAGGACAATGCCTGGTTCTGTAGCTGGGTGGAGGCTCCTGGCTGATCCTCCTGTGTTCAGCCCAGGGTACCCCAGGATATACATCTGATTCCCTCATTGCTCATGTGAAAATTAGGAAAGGAGTTAGGGACATTGATTTGCTTCAGCTCCTGCTCCTGACTCTGGATTGGTCCAAAATCGGCCCTGAGCATTTGTTTCATTCCCAGTGCAGATCCCTCAGCTGTTTCAGAGCCAGGCTGGTTGGGTTCCCTTGATCCCAGGAAAGGAGAGGTTAAAAAGCACCCGGCATGTTCACTCCCATGGAACTGGCACTCACCCCGAGCAGTTGACATAGGAGGGGAGGAATCTAGCGCCCGGTGTGTGGGCGATGAGGATGTGCTCGCTGCCAAAACAACGGGAGCTGGCGGACAGAGGGCCAGCTCACCCCGACCAGATGTTCAGCTGCGCCGGGGAGGAGAGGCGGTCTCCAGCAGAATTTCCTTAATTCTCTAATGCTCAATAGGAGTTGAGAAATGAGGCGACCGCCAAATTGAGAGCATCTGGGAAGCTGATGGGGCACGCTGGCTTGAGCCGCGTTCCCATGGTGTTGCAAGGGGATGGCTGCTTTATTCCCAGCTGGAGTGACCCTAGGATCCTGTTCCGGGATGACGTGAGGGGTCACTGTGACCCCGGAGCGGGTATGGATGCAGCACACTTCCTTCAGGTCTCCATGGTTGTTCAACATCCTGGTGCTCTGGCAACATCCCCCTACTGTGGGCAAGATCCCTTTGGTTTTATCCCATCTCAGGGAACTCTGAGCAACCTGGTCTAGTGAGTGGAAGGTGTCCCTGCCCACGGCAGGGGAATTGGAATTAGATGGTCTTTAAGGTCCCTTCCAATCCAAGCCGTGCTATACTGTCCCAACTGCAGTTGGAGGGCCAGCTGCAGGGATTGAGTGGCATTCTGGGAGTCGCATCTGAGTGGTCTGGTGGGAGCAGCTCAAGGTTTCTGCCTTGGCCAACCCACAGCCTGAAGGAAAATCTCAGTCCTCAGGGAGGGAGAGCGGAGGGAGCCACTGAAGAACTGCGTTTGGGGGAGGCATGGCCAGGGGTGTCCTCCCAAGGCACCTTGTTGAGTGACCATCCTTGCCTGGCTGGTTGTGACCATCCCCTTCCTTTCTTCCTGCAGAGAACCTGAGTGCCGAGGTCAGCCTCCTGGAGTTGATTGGAGACCCGCCACCGGAGGAGATCCTCAAAATTTATGGCCCCGACAACAACCCCGGCTACGTCTTCGGTCCCAACGCCAACACGGGCCAGGTGGCCCGGTACCACCTGCCGAGCCCTTTCTACAGGGACTTCTCCCTCCTGTTCCACATCCAGCCCACAACCCCCCGGGCCGGCATGCTCTTTGCCGTCACGGACTCCTCGCAGAGCATCATCTACGTGGGCGTCAAGCTCTCAGAGCTGCGGGCAGGCAAGCAGCAGATCATCTTCTACTACACAGAACCGGGCTCGCCGGGCTCGTATCCGGCAGCCACCTTCACTGTGCCCACCTTGCTCAACCAGTGGACGCGCTTCGCCATCAGCGTGGAGGAGGACGAAGTCGTCCTCTATTTGGACTGCGAGGAGCATGAGCGGGTCCGCTTTGAGCGCTCGCCAGATGAGATGGAGCTGGAAGATGGCTCTGGGCTCTTTGTTGCTCAGGCTGGAGGGGCTGACCCAGACAAATACCAGGTAAGGCCTTGGGTCACCCCAAGGGGCATGTCCAAGGAGCCTCAGGAGACACGACACCGGCTGTGCCTGTTGAACTGACCTTTTTTTCCTGGAAGACAACTGGAGGTCACACTCTGTGTGTGTTCCTGGGGAAGGGGACACCTGAAATGGGGGAAAAAGTGTCTCGAGATGCCTCTAATTTTATTGTCTTGGGGCTCGCCAAGGCAAAGCACTCAAAGTAGGCTGGCAGGAGGATGTGGGGTTGCCCTACAGCAGCCACTGTTGCCCATGCCTTTTGCCAGCAAACACACAGAGACTCTTCAGATCTCACTATTGCTGAAAATACCCAACTCCTTTGGTGGAGGAGCTGATTTGGCTGGGAAAATGTCTCTCTTAGCTGGAAAAAATGCTTGGTCTGGGGCATATCTTTGTTGGCTGATGCTGAGCCGTATCTCCAGGAAGGCTTTGGAGAGTGAGGAGGGATGTGATAGCTCAGCCCGTGCTTTGAGCAGGACTCATGTTCTAGATAAGGTTTAAGGGAAGTGTGGGGAAAATACTCAGCTGACATGGAAATCCCCTGCAGTGCTTGAAGAGAGGAATGTTCAGGTTTCTCCTGGGTTGAGCACAACTTGCCCAGCAACAGAGGCTCTGCCGAAGGGAGCAACACTCTTGAAGTTTTGTAAAGCATGTTTCTGAGCTTGAACATCTTCTTCACTGTGCTGCCACATTCTCATTTGAATGGCTTCAGGCAGGGAAAACTCCCCTAGGAAGGGGTTAATCATTGAAGGGCTACTGAGTGGTTTGCACTGGGATTCGGGCAGGTCCCTTGAAGAGCCACTTTTTGCCCTTGAAGAGCAATTTTTTTGCTCTTGAACACGCTGGGAGGGCCGGGTCATGGCCCTGGAAGAGCTCCTCACCCCAGCTGCAGGTGGTTTGGCACCATATGGAAGGCAAAGCAACAGCTTGGAGCAGAGCAGACCCTTTTAGCAGGTGATGCTTCCAAGCTTGCCAAACCCCCTATCCCACCGCCCACCCCCGGTTTTCCCATGGGGAATTGCTGGCCATCGAGCGAAGGAGGCTGAGCGCCTTGGCTGGATAAGAGGGGAGCAGCATCTGACTGCCTCGTGGTGTTTCCATCACTGTCCAGCCCTGACTTGCCTTATCTGGAACTAACAGGGCATCAAGCGGATTAAAAGCTGGCCCTGGGTCAAAGCTGCAGGATGAGCTGCTGGCAGGCAGCTGGAGGGGTGTCCTGGCATCTCTGCTCCTTCCAGGGTCACCTCTGTGTCAGTGGCATGGAACCTGGGGACAAAGCCTGCAGGTGATGCAGAAGCCCCTGGGACAGCACTGGCCCAGAGGGTGATGGGGTCCTAGATGGGGTCTGGCAGGAGCGTTTGTTTGCAGCCGGATGTGACACCTGGGGACATGGTTTAGTGGGGGACCTGGCAGTGCCGGGGGAGTGGTTGGACTTTATCTTAGAGGGCTTTTCCAACATCAGTGATTCCATGATTCTGTGGATTCATGAGTAAGATCTACAGTGCTGCTGTCCCCTTTATTGGAGCAAACAATCTGCAAAAGGGCCCCTAATAACCATTCCTCATGGGAATGCCTCAGTTCAGAGCTTGGAACTGGATTGCTTCCGATGCCTCTGGCAAGCCCCAGGTTTCAACCTCGCAGCCCCTGCCCAGCACCACCAGCATGGCTTGACAAGCCACGTGCCAAAGCTGGCACCAGGTGGGCTGAGAAGAGGGAGGGGCCAGGACCCGGCCAGCCAGCCAGCAGTGCTTTTACAGGGACCTTTTTTGGCTGTGCTCCTTGTTTCTCTTTTTCCAAGGGCTCCCTACCTCATGCAAGCACCACTGGCAGGTCCCAGTCCCTGCAGCCCACATTTTGTCTTTCCTAGGATAATCTGCACTTCCTTACTGTTTATTTGGGTTTTGCAAGCCGTGTGTGCATCCAGGCCGCTTGTTTATACAAGAAACCACCACAAATCCCTTCCTAGGGATACAAATCGCCGTAGCATCCTGGTCTCAGCTGGGGAGGGTGTGTGTGTACCAGCATGAACCCCACAGCTCCCAATGCAAATGGGGTCCAGCCAGCACATCCCAGAACCCAGCTTAGGTCCTTGCTGCTGAGGAGGGACACAGGGATGCTGCTGGGGATGTTTCCAGGATGGGATGCTATCCATCCCTCTGATCCTAGTGGGGAGGAGCTAGGAAAGGGGAGATAATTCCTCCTTGGTGTCTCTTCTCTGGGCAATTCACCTAAAATAATATTTGGGCTGGCTTGAAAGCACAGAGTGCCGTGTCTGGACAAGGAAACATAATGGGCTTAAGAAAACAAGGATCAGGGGCAGTTGCAGTTCAGCCAGGCTGACTGTGACGTTATAGCGTGAATACATTATAAGTAGATTAAATTAAAGGTATATAATAAATATAATACATTACAAGTATATTTTTATACATAATAAAAATGATATCAATTCCCCTTGCAAGCAAATGCCCCTAGCTGGGTGGTGACCTCCTCCAGCTGCTCACGCTGTTGACAGCGGATCTCATCCCTCTCCTCCCACTTGAGGACACGGTGGCAATGGCATGTCACATCGCAGCAGAGTGGCTTTGTGACGCGTCTCTCTGTGTCACCCACCCACCCGTGGTTTCCTTCCAGGGGGTCATTGCCGATTTGAAGCTGCGAGGGGACCCGCGGGCGGCCGAGCGCCAGTGCGAGGAAGAGGAGGATGACGCGGAGGTGAGCACCGGCAGCCCGGGTGGGGCAGACTCGGGGAGTGCCCCCCGCCATGCCCCCGGCTCACCTCTCATCCCGGCTCCATGCAGGTCTCTGGCGATTTCGGCAGTGGGGCAGAAGGTGGACACCAACCCTTGGGGAAGGTCGGGGTGAGTTGTTGCCTGCAGGTGTTGCACTCAGGGCGGCACCTTGAAATTTCAGTGGTGAGGAGGGATGAGTGCCCTCCATGGTCAAGGTCATGGGATGCTTCATGGTGTCCCAGCAGCTGTTCCTTGTGGGAAGGCACTGGGAGGTGAATGGCACCGCCGTGTCCCCTTGTTGTTGTCACAGGGTGTCCCAGGGCTGCTGGATGCTGTCCCTGTTACCTCTCCCCCCGTGGTGGGGGGCAGCGGGCCGAGGAGCACGGGGGGGTCCCCGCAGCAAGCTGAGAGGACCAGAGCAGAGGAGACCCTGCGAGTCTCCACGGAAGGTAATTCCAGCGGCTTTCCCCTTCCCAGGGGCACACAAGTGGGGAGGTGGTGGCGTGGCCATCTCCAAGCACAACGAGTCCCTTTTCCTTTCCCACAGGCGCCGGCCCCAAAGGTGAAAAGGGGGAGAAGGGCGAACGTGGCTTGAAAGGGGACGCAGGGACTGGTGGTATCATGGGGACAAGCAATGTCAAGGGCCAAAAGGTGGGTGAAGAGCTTGGTCCCTGGGGGCTCGAGGGTGTCAGTGACATTCCAAGTTTGACACCCTGCTCCACTCTGTTTCTGATCCTCAGGGGGAGAAGGGAGACCTGGGCATCAAGGTGAGCATTGCTGGGTGAGCTGGGACAAAGCCATGCCTTCGCTGGGCTGCCACCTCAGGGATGTGCCACCCATCCACATCTCCCTCCCCTCCCCAGGGCAGTGCTGGATTTGGCTACCCTGGCTCTAAGGGCCAAAAAGGGGAACCAGGTGACCCTGGCCGACCTGGAACCCTCTCTCGGCATGCCGATGGTTCGGTGGTGGAGCAGGTCACTGGTCCCCCAGGGCCACCAGGGAAAGATGGAGCCCCCGGCAGGGATGGCGAGCCTGTGAGTTGAGTCCCCCATCCCTGGGGTGTCCCCTGTCCCCCCACCCCACCCACTTGCACACTGACCTGTCTCCTCTCTGCCGTTCCTAGGGAGATCCTGGTGAGGACGGCAAACCTGTAAGTGACGGGGGAGGTGGTAGGGTGATGAGGGACAGCCACCCCTTTGCCTTGTCACCTGCTGACCCCCCTTTACTCCCCTTCACAGGGTGATATGGGGCCCCAGGGGTTCCCTGGGATGCCAGGGGAGCCAGGTCTGAAGGGGGAGAAGGTGAGTGCCAGTGCTGGTATTGGGAGGCAGAACATGCTGCTGCCCCCCGTTCCTCTCACTGTCAGCTTGGCTGCACCCACAAACTGGGCTATCTTCTCTGTGCCAGGGTGACCCAGGCGTGGGGCCAAGGGGGCCCCCTGGACCACCTGGCCCCCCGGGACCACCAGGACCCTCCTCCAAGAATGACAAGCTGGTGAGTGTCCCTTGGGACACGGGGGTTTGAGGGGGATCCATCAAGCCCCAGAGGTGGGGGATACCGCCACCAGCCCCTGGGCAGCACCCCTGTGCCTGACATCACTCTGCTGCTTCTCCTTCAGACCTTCATTGACATGGAGGGTTCTGGCTTCGCTGGTGACCTGGAGAGCCTGCGGGTGAGTGGGGGTGAGTGCCTGTCCTGCCAGCTGGGAATGGGGGGGGCACCCTCAGCCATGGCCCCCCTTTCTCTTCCAGGGTCCGCGTGGGCCGCCCGGGCCCCCAGGGCCACCCGGCGTGCCTGGTTTGCCGGGGGAGCCAGGACGATTTGGGATGAACCGCACGGACCTGCCAGGACCACCGGGGCTGCCAGGCAGGGACGGGATCCCTGGGCCTCCAGGGCCAGTGGTAGGTGTATGGAGTGGGCAAGGGGACCCATCCCAGGGTCACCCTGTGGCCAGCCTGAGCGGTGAGGGGCTCAGTGCCCACCAGCCCCGTGGGGTTTCCCTGTGCTGGAAACAAGCTCCTGGGATCTTTCAGGGTCCTCAGGGTCCTCCAGGAAGAGATGGGGAGGCTGGGCAGCCAGGGCCCAAAGGAGAGCGGGTGAGTGTTCCCTGTCCCATGTGCCCCGGGGAGCATGTCATGGCTTTCCCACAGGGCAGCCAACGCTCCTGGCACATCCCTGGCAAGTCCCAGTTCCCAGGCTGGGGAGTACCATTGTGCTCCTGCCTGGAGCTAGACTGCTTCTTCACACCCTCCTCTCCCTCCTCCTCCCCAGGGTGACGTGGGTGACCTCGGCCTCCCCGGTGTACCAGGACCCAAGGTACTGTGCCTGGGCTGGGATTTTGGTTTTTTTGGGGATTTTCCCCATCCATTGCGTACTGGGGGAAGGGATGCTGCTTGGGAGGCATCTTGCACAGGAATGGAGAGGAGGATGCTGGTATTTGGCTCTCTCCCAGGTCAGTGCCATAGGTCAAGGGTGCAGGGAGCTGCTGACCCCCCAAAAGATGCTTTCCAGGCTCCTGCCACCCTGTCTTGGCTTTGCTCCAGACCCTGCTGCAGCAAGAGGCAGGCAGGGAAGCCGAGCGGAGTGTTTCAAGGCACAGAAGAGAGTTTGCCAGGGGGGTTTTGGGTGCCCACACCCCACTGGGAAACACCTCATCTGTGTATCACTCACTCCTGCTTGCCTGCTCCAGCTTCTCTCCACCACACGTCCCCAAAGGTGGAAATAAAGGCTTGCTGGGAGCCAGGCTGCTCCTTGGGATGGCCCATCCACTGCAGCCTGAGCTGGGGGCAAGAATCTCAAAAATTAATGTTTCTTAACCTTAATTATAACCTTCTGCCAGCACCCAGGGGGCAGAGGGCATGGTAGTCACTATAAGGACTGATCCTGGTGCCCCAAGAACCGTCACGAAGCCCAGGGAGCATCCCTCCCCAGCACTGAGCTCTGCTGCAGCACTGGCGCCAGCCACACGTGCAAAATTATTCCCATTTATGACTTTAGACAAGCCTCTGGTGGCCACTGTGGACATTACATGGGGAGTTGGTGGGATAAAAGATACCTGAGCTGGGCAATGCCCCTTCCCACAGAGCCCCAAGACAGGGGAGCATCAGGGAGAGCATCTGTGTCCTGTCCCAAAGGGCTTTGGGAGGGGATGTATTGCCTCCTTCTTGCAGGCTCCAGACAGGGACCGTTGTCACCCACCATCTGTCCCCTTCTTGTCCCCTTTGCAGGGCAACAAAGGAGAAATGGGACCAGCGGGACCCCCAGGAGAAATGGGTTTAGCTGGCCTTCCCGGGCCCATTGGACCCCGAGGGCAGCCAGGGCCCCCCGGGCCCCCAGGACCGCCAGGACCGGGCTACGAGGCTGGATTTGTAAGTGGTCACTGCAATGATGGTGAGTGGGATGAGCCGGAGCTGGGGACAGACACGGCTCAGCCCCTTCTCCCCCCATTTAGGGCGACATGGAGGGCTCGGGGCTGTCATTCACCCCTGGACCACCCGGACCTGAAGGGCCACAGGTACTTGCCCTCTCCATCCTGGGCTCCCTGGGGTATTCCCTGCCATCGTGCCCCCTGCCATCACACGATGCTCATGGTCTCCTTGTTGCTTCCAGGGGGTCCCAGGACTGCCAGGGTTGAAGGTGAGGAAGCCTTGCAACATTTTCTCACCCTGGCTCCGTCCTTGCAGGATACCTACAGGCAGCCTGTAGGAATGGTGCTCTGACACCTCTTTCCTTGCAGGGAGAGGTTGGCAGCCCTGGACAGCCCGGCTTGCCAGGCCCGAAGGTAAGGAGCATGGGAAGATTGGGATGGGCTGTGTGCCAGCAGCTGGGTTGGCAACCCAGCCTGGGGCTGGATGCTCCCTACTGCATCCTGCTCTTTCCCACTCCTCATTGCAGGGTGATGCTGGCATGCCTGGCGTGGATGGCCGTCCTGGCCTGGAGGGCTTCCCTGGACCGCAGGTAGGAGCATCAGCCCCCCAGTTCCAAAAGTCCCCTCACTGCTGGCAGGACACCCTTGATTGCAGCAGCTCCACCCCCAGCAGCCAAAATTCCCCCTCCCTGATTTGGGACCTGGCTCACTGCATGCCAGGGGTGCCCACACACCCTAGAACCTGTCCTCATCACCTTGCCACACCACTCGCCACCACCTTCACGCAAAACTGTCTCAGCCTGGCTCGCTGCCTGGACCTTGGAGGCAGAGTGGGGTGGCCAGAGTGGTGGTGCTGAGCTGGAGGTGGGAGGGGATCTCCTCTTGCGAGCCAGAGTCTGGTTCCGTGTGGTGCCAAGCAGGAAGCTCACCCCTGCCTGCTTCTCCTTCCAGGGACCCAAAGGTGACCAGGGCAGCCCCGGTGAGAAGGTGGGTGCCACCGTGCTGGGGACAGGGATCAGCTGGTGGTGGCCTTAGGGCTGATGGCTTGTGTCTTCCAGGGAGAGCGAGGACAAGATGGTGTGGGGCTGCCCGGCCCCCCAGGGCCACCCGGTCCCCCTGGACAGGTCATCACTGTCTCAAGTGAAGATGTAAGTGGTGACACCTGGTTTCAGCACAGATGGGGGAAGAAAGGGGTGCTCCCAGCAGCCATCATGTGGGGGGACCAAGGGAGACCTCTTCAGGAGCTCTGACTTGTAGAGCAAAGGTCGGGGTGAAAAACCTCATTTTGTCTCTTTTTGCAGAAGTCTTTGGTGGCTTTTCCTGGTCCAGAGGTAGGTGCCCTCCTGCCACCCATGCCCACCCCTCGGCAGTACCAGTAGGGCACCCTGTTTTTTGGAAAGAGGGGGCTTGCTCTTACAAGCATCTTTGCTTCTCTCTGCAGGGCAGACCAGGCCACGCCGGCTTCCCGGTGAGTCAGTGATGTCTGGGGACCACAGGGGTGGCTTCCATGACAGCTCTGGTGGCTGGTCCTTCCACACTTTGCTGCAGGGTGATGGTGATGGAGGAGGGGTTTGGGGTCCGCCTCTGGTGGAGTGGAAATGACGTTGGCTCTGTGTCCTCCCTGCAGGGTCCAGTGGGACCGAAAGGAGACCAGGGGTCAACTGGTCCCCAGGGCTCCCCAGGGTTGAAGGTAACTGCTCCAGGCCACCTCTGCCCCATGGGGTTGTCACACTTCTGTCCCCCCATCCTACCTAGCCACCGGGTCCCGCAGGTGGCACCAGTGGGAGCCTGGCCCCTCCATGTCCCCTCACACCTCCTCCTCTCTTGCAGGGGCAGAAGGGCGAGCCCGGTGTCATCATCAGCCCTGATGGGACCGTGGTCACCGCAAAGGTGAAAGGAGAAAAGGTGGGAGCATGGCAGGAAGGGGGGGCACATCCCCATGTGACAGCTTCCAGGCAGTCCTGGTGGTGATGCCCTTTCCCTCTCCACTGTCTGCAGGGGGAGCCGGGGCTGCGGGGACCAATGGGACCACCAGTAAGTCACTGTCGCCGTCCTCCTTGTATCCCATGGGGAGGGACAAGGATGGTCCTGGGCAAAGTGGGACAGTGGGTGCTCCCATATTGAGCATCCTCATCCTCATCTTCTCTCCCTTCCAGGGTCCCCAGGGACGAGCAGGGATGAAGGGAGAGATCGGCTTTCCGGGCAGACCCGTAAGACCTGCTCCCGGTTTGTTGGTCTCCTCGGCCATCGCCTCCACCCCTTCCCCCCTCCCTGTTTGCATGTCTTTCACCTGCTGAACCCTAAACCCTGCTGTGTCCCCGAGGGATGGGGTGATGCTGGGGCATCGGAGGCGATGCCAGGGTGTCAGAGGTGACTCTGGAGCACCAGATTGACACCAGGGGTTGGCAGGGGTACGGGGATGAGGCTCATCTGTGCTGCTCATCCACAGGGACGTCCTGGCATGAACGGGCTGAAGGGTGAGAAGGGTGACCCCGCAGATGTGCTGGGCTTGCGGGTGAGCACTGCTGCAGCCCCCCGGCTGCTGGCCCTGCAGAGGGGGGGAAACACAACAAGGGTCTCCCTGAGGACCCCAGTCTCTTAGGCAAAGGGCACGTGTCTCCCTCTCTGAGGGGCTGGTTGGCCCTCTGGAGCAGGGCATGGCCCTGGTGTCCCCCCGCCATGGTGGGGACTGTCCACTTTGCAGGACCCTGACACATCTTGCCCTCCACAGGGTCCCCCAGGACCCCCAGGACCTCCTGGGCCCCCTGGGCCACCCGGCAGCATAGCCTACAACAGTGGCAACGTGAGTAACAACACGGTCACCATGATGGAGGTGCTGGTGACTGGGTCCCCCAGTGCCCCCTGCCTGGCTGGAGGGCACATAGGATACTCCGGTGACATCCTGGGTGGGGCTAGCACATTGGACTGTCACCAGCATTGAGGGGGGTCCCCAAGGCTGCTGCTGTCTCTGCAGCCACTTCCTTTGCATCTCCACAGACCTTCAGTGACTCCAGCCAATCCGCACTGCCAGCGTTTCCTGGTAAGGGGGTATCTTCTCCGAGCCCCTTCTGGGCAGTCTGGGGAACCTTGGCAAGGCAGGGCTAGGGGGAAACCCTGTCCTTTCGAGCTGGGATGCTGCAGCTCTGAGATGGCATCTCTGCTGCTGCCCACAGGTTTCCACCAGTTCCCAGGACAAAAGGGAGAGAAAGGTGATGCCGGACCCCCAGGACCCCCAGGTAGGTGATCGGTCCCCACATGTAGAGGTGGGCAAGTGGTGGCTCATGCCCATCCCTACTCTCCTCTCCTTTCCCTCTTTCCACAGGGCACTTCCCCTATGACCCGGCTCACTTCGGCACCAACCTGCGGGTAAGGCCTTTGCATGCTGGTGGCTGGAACCCGGCACAATTTGGGGTGCCGGAGTGCGCCCTGGCCACTCACCCTAAGGCTGTGCCATCCCACAGGGTGACAAGGGGGATGCAGGTCCCAAGGGTGAGAAGGGTGAGCCGGGCAGCACCCCACTCTACAGTCCCAGCGTCTCTGGGCTGCCAGGGCC
This sequence comes from Lophotriccus pileatus, assembly GCA_035583135.1. NCBI lineage: Eukaryota > Metazoa > Chordata > Aves > Passeriformes > Tyrannidae > Lophotriccus > Lophotriccus pileatus. Next base: position 5,917,106 of record JAWWES010000002.1, read on the forward strand.
CCCAGGGCCCCAGGGATACCCCGGGCTGCCAGTGAGTACCTCATGGGGCAGGGAGCAAGGGGGCATGGCAAGGGCAGCATCCCTGGGGGCTTTGCTCCAAGGGATGTTCTCTCACTCCACCTAGGGTCCCAAGGGGGATAGTATCGTCGGGCCACCGGGGCCTCCTGGACCTCAGGGTCCCCCTGGCATTGGATACGAGGGGCGGCAGGGCCCCCCTGGCCCTCCCGGCCCTCCTGGTCCACCCTCCTTCCCAGGTCCCCACAGGCAAGGTGAGTACTTGCCCTGTTGCATCCCTCCACCTGCCACACCCACATCCCTTCATTCACCCCCCCGCATCCCTCCTGCACCCTGGCATCTGTCTCTGCATCCCCACAATCCCTCCCTGCATCCCCTGCATCCCTCCCTGTACCCCAGCATCCCTCTCTGCACCCCGCCGCATCCTTCCTTCTATCTCATGCACCCTTTCCTGCACCTCTGCATCCCTCCCCATGCTGCATCCTTCTACATCTCCCCCTTCTCCCCCCACAGCTATCAGCATCCCTGGACCCCCAGGACCACCAGGACCCCCCGGGCCTCCGGGCACTAGCGGGATATCCTTGGGGGTGAGTTAGGGCTCTGGGCAGGGTGTTGCCTGCGGGCCGGACGGCTGGTCCCTGAGCCCCCCCGGCCCGTGCTCTGCCCGCAGCTCCGGGCAGTGCCGACATACCAGGTGATGCTGAGCACTGCACATGAGCTGCCCGAGGGCAGCCTGATCTTCCTGACCGACCGGCAAGAGCTCTACGTCTGCCTGCGCGGGGGCTTCCGACGGGTGCTGGTGAGTAGGGGGGGCCAGAGGGGAGCCCTATCCTGGGTTGCAGCATCCAGCTTTCGGGGAGTGCAGACAGCACCGCCCTGGGGGTTTGGTGGTGACTCTGGGTGATGCTCGGGGGTCCCCCCACCCGTGCGCGAGGAAGAGAAGAGGGGGACACCTGGGATCTGATGTGCCATGCCCTTGCAGCTGGAGGAGCACAACCTGATCCCCAGTTCAGCCCTGGTGAGTCCTGTGTTCTCCACGCCCACCCTTATCCCCCATTTCCATCCCTATCCTTCATCCTTATACATCCTCATCCCATCCCCGTTCTCCATCCTCATATATCCTCATCCCATCCTCAACCATCTCCATCTGAAATCATCTTCATTCTCTCCTCCATCTGGCCCCAACCACCTCAATCCCCATCCCCTACCATCTCCACTTTCATCCCCATCCATCCCCAGCATATCCCCAACAATCTCCATCCACCCCAACCGCCTCCATCTCCATCCCTATCTCTGTTCATCCCCAGCCACCGCCATCTCTGTCCATCTCCAATCATCTCTATCCCCGACCATCTCCATCCCCATCCCCACCTGGGGCACCACCCCCCCCCCCTCAGCCTGTCTCCCCCTCCCCAGGACAACGAGGTGTACGACAAGCCACCCACCCTCCACTACGCCGGTACCCAGCCCCGCGGGCCCCTGCACCCCCTCCGCAACCATGTCCCGCCCCCCACCGCCCGACCTTGGCGCGGGGACGAGGTGTTGGCCAACCAGCACCGCCTGCCCGAGCAACCCCTGCTCCACCACCAGCACGAGCTTCTCAACAGCTACTACATCCACCGCCGGCCAGATCCTGCTCCCGTGGCTGCCCACGTGCACCAGGACTTCCAGCCCGCTGTGAGTGCCACGTGCCGGCCAAGAGCAGGTGGTGATAGTGGCCAAAGCCACGTCCCTCAAGTCCTGTTGTCCCCTCTTGGCAGCTTCACCTGGTGGCCCTGAACACCCCGCTCAGCGGAGGCATGCGCGGCATCCGGGGCGCCGATTTCCAGTGCTTCCAGCAAGCCCGGCAGGTCGGGCTGTCCGGCACCTTCCGCGCCTTCCTCTCCTCACGCTTGCAGGATCTCTACAGCATCGTGCGCAGGGCCGACCGCACCACCGTCCCCATCGTCAACCTCCGGGTAGGTGTGTCCCCATCCCCTTCCTGACACTTCGTGAACTCCAAGGGATCGTAAAATAGGGTCATAGAACCATTATGACTGGAAAAGACCTCTAAGATTATTGAGTCCAACCATTATACCTACCACTGGCAAGGTCTGGGATGCAGAGCATCCGGAAGCCCCCATTCATCCATGAAGCATACCCTTCCCAGAGGCTGCTGGGGCTTGTAGCTCCTGAGATGCTCTTGGGGTGAAGGCAGGGCTAACCCTCCCCAATTTTCTGACTCTTCCCACCAGGATGAAGTGCTCTTCAATAACTGGGAAGCCCTTTTCACAGGCAGCGGGGCTCCGCTGCGAGCTGGCGCCCGCATCCTCTCCTTCGACGGCCGGGATGTCCTGCAGGATGTGGGATGGTGAGTGCAGGATCGAGCAACGGGGAAATGGGGTTTGGAGCGTGGGGAGTGCAGCAGCAGCCCCCCCACCTTTCATCCTTCCAGGCCGCAGAAGAGCGTGTGGCACGGCTCGGATGCCAAGGGCCGGCGCTTGCCCGAGAGCTACTGCGAGACGTGGCGGACGGAGGAGCGTGCCGTCACCGGCCAGGCTTCCTCACTGACCTCCGGAAAACTGCTGGAGCAGGTGGCCAGCAGCTGCCAGCATGCCTTCATTGTCCTCTGCATCGAGAACAGCTTCATGACTGCTGCCAAAAAGTGACACCCACCCTCCCGTCCCCTGGGCACCCCCATCTTCCCAGAAGGGGCGGGGACCCTGCACTCCGGCACCCCTGGGGTCCTCAGCTCCCTCCATGTGCCTGCTCTCACCCTGTAGGGTTTTCTTCTCCCGCAGACCTGAAGCCAAAGAGTATTGCCATGGCCCCTGCCCTGGATCGGCAGGGGCTTGGGTGCCACCTGGGGCAGGGCAGCCATGGGCTGGCTGCCTTCTTCCTCCTGCTCCCCTCACTCCTCTTCTAATATTTAACCACTTCAGCTTGTTCCCCCACCTGCTCGGATCCTCCTTTCGGCGTGGCTGGCTCGAGGATGCTCGGCAGGGAGATTTCAGCGCTGCCATGTCAGGTGCTCTCCCTGTGGGGGCTCTCTGACCAGCACCCCAGCCCTATACTGTCCTCACCGGGAGCTTGGCATTGGACCCAAATCTCTGCTGCTGGGGCCATGGGGTCTTCTCTAGCCAAAACCCCAGTATCCCACCCAAGGGACTGTCTTGTGGCAGTGCTGGGACTCCCCCGGATGGTCTCTGTCCTCCCCAGGTAAGGACCATCCCATTATCATCCTCAACTCCACCTCCCAGCCAGCAGAGCTCTGGTGGGGGTCTGGTCTCCCCCATCCCCTCCACACACCCTAGGGACCTCTGGCTATGCCCCTGCAGCCCAGGTACAGCCACAGTCAGCCCAGCACACGTACTGGGCTCAAGGGGTGGCCCTGATGTGTGGCCAGTGTGCCCTTGGCGTGTGTTTATGTGCGTGTGCGTGTTGAGCACGTGTGATACCAAGGGCAGGCACTGCCAATCCCCCCCTCCCCATGCCACCTTTGCTGGGCTTGAATGGTGAAGGCGCAGCAAAACTGGTTGGAATTGGTGTGGGCAAATCCAAGGTGCTAAAAAAAAATACCAAAAAAATACCAAAAAAAAAAAAAAAAAAAAAAAAAAAGGAAAGAAAAAAGAGAAATCTGTTACTAGCTTTTTTTTGTTATTGTATGGAAATTATTACCATAAAAGCTGTGCGAGTCACACGGTCTCTATTTCTTACAGTCTACTGTATTTTGTGTAATTAATGCAATTTAAAGCCTGTGGATCTTTATATTATTTTTTTGTCATTGGTTGTGTCCTATAAACCATTTTCTAAAGGCACTGAATAAAGAAACATCCTCTTGTAGCCTGGCTCCGTGCCATGATGGGGATGCAGCGGCATGGGGTCCCCATCCATCTCCCTGTGTGGTATCCCATGGTGCTCTGTGTTTGGGGAGGGGAAAGGTGCACAGTCCCCTCTCCATGGAGCAGAAAACGTGTCCCGAGAGTTACATCCTCAATGGCCCAGCACGGAGGACCAGCAGTGGGAGAGGAGAACAAGCACATGGTGATGATGGTGATGATGATGCTCACTTATTAGGGAGCCAGCGCTCAGGCTCGCACAGTGCCTGCCTCCGGGCTTTTCTCCTGTGCTGGAATCTCCACGGGGAGCTGGCGTGGCTCCTTGGCCAAGGCCAGCTCCGCCGGCTGCCTGCGGCGGCTGTGCCGGATACCCACACCGACAGCCGCCAGCAGGTAGACCACGGCCAGCAGCGTGAAGTAACCAAAATACACGTAGAACTGGAAGAGAGGAGGCGGGAAAGAATAGCAATTGAAGCCTTGCCCTCATCCCACACCATTCAGGGACCACCTCCATCCTAGATGCTCCCCCCATCCCTACCTGGGGATGCACGGATAAGCCCAAGCCCCTCTTGTCAGCCACGATGACGGTGATAACGGTCTTCAGAACGGTGCCAAAGAAGGTGTTGACCCCAAAGACCAGAGCACAGAGCTCTTTGGAGAGGGAGGTAGCAATCTGGAAACTGGGAAAAATGGGAGCACTGGTGAACCCCTGGTATCAACCCGGCTGCCGGGGTGGGAGCAGATCCCCAGGGGCCCCACGCACATGGCGATTGGCACCAGGAACTGGTAGGAGCCACGGAAAAGGACATAGGCAACATAGCACAACCAAATGTTGGTGGTGGAGTTCATGAGCAGGAGCAGCCCTGCCTGGAATGCCGTCACCACTCCGATCACCAGCTCTGACCACAGCGTCCAGCGGATCTTCACATAGCCAGCAGCGAAGGACGCGATGGCTCCTGGGGAGGGATGAGGGATGCTGTGAGCACCTCAGGGGACACCTGGCCTAGGCTGGGACCCAGCCCAGTGATGGTCAGGTCATCCTCAAAGCCAGACCACCCCCTACATACCCGAAGCCAGACCACCCCCTACATCCCCAAACATTCCATAGGGACCACCATTCCTAAGGGACGCAGTGGGATGGAGTGTCCCTCCATTCCCAGGGGATGTAGAGGGATAGGGGTGTCCCCCCATATTCCATGTTTCCCCAGCTATTCCCAGGGGATGCAGCAGGATGAGGGTGTGTCTCCCCCCCATCCCCAGTGTCCCCATCCCACATGAGCTTACCCAGCAGCGTGGAGGCAGCATCCACCCCTCCGTTGTATACCCGGCGGTTGTCCGTGGTGGGAAAGATCTCATTCCAGAGGATGTGCGCGTAGTACAGCATCAGGTAGTACCCGGCTGAGTTGAAGATCCACCACAAGGACCAGAGCCGGAGCTGGGGCTGCCTGGCCAATGCCCCCACCTCCCGCAGCATTCGGCACAGCACCGTGTCCCGCCAGCCCTGCGCCCCCCCGCCACCGTCCCCCTCGGCCATCCTGTCCAGCTCCGTGGAGGCAGCCTCGTCTCCAGCTACTCCCGGCCGGTTGAAGAAGAGGCTGCGCCGGGGCCGCTCAAGGAAGAGGGTGAGGATGAGGCCAAAGCTGACAAAGCCCAAGGAGACGTAGTTGAGCGTGAGGAAGGAGACGCCACCCAAGGTGACACAGAGCTGGCCCAACACTGAGCTGGTGAAGACGCCCATGAGGACAGCGGAGCGGGAATAACTGGCCATCCGCTGGTAGCGGGACGGGGCAACGAGGGAGAAGATGTACGAGGAGTAAGCGATGCGGGCGGCCATGGTGATGCCGTAGAAGAACTCCATCAGCTGCATGGCCAGGACGGAGGTGCCCAACACCAGCAGCAGCCAGATGGAGATGTGGCTCAGGCTCTGCAGCACCAGCACGGGTTTGTAGCGCAGGTAGTCTGTCAGCAGGAAGATGGGCACCAGCACAGCCATGTATGAGTAGGACAGCACCGGCGTGATCACATTGGTCACCTGCCATGCAGGCAAGGAGGGGCTCAGCACTGGATACATCCCTGGGGTTGCCCCCCAGCCTGGAGGAATGTGGTTTGTGTGGGCACCAGCTGCTGACCTCCATCGCAGCACCTCCTCGGGGAGGAATGTGACCAGCAGCACGCTTGGCTGGGGGTCTGGCTGAGCCTCAGCCCCCTCCTGCGCCGGGACACAGCGTTCCCATGGACACAGCAGCCGGCTGGGACTGGGGCCAGCATCCCTTGGTTGAGGGACGATGACATGTGGCTCCTCCTTGTCTAACCCCATCATTGCCAGCAGCCCAGCGGTGCACAGTGCCAGCACGGAAAGTCTCCCCAGTGGGATGGGGTGGGGCTTCTCCTATCCCGGCAACCTCCTGCCATCTAACAGGCTGCCCAGGTGGGCAGGGATCAAGCTTCACCCCCCAAAATCACTTACTAGCCTCAGCATGAGGTCTTAGGCCATGGCAAGTTGAGACTGGCACTTAGGAGACAGGGTGACCTCACAGCCAAGGGAGACAGATACCCACCCCTCACCACCTTCTCCCCCCAGAAAGCACTACTACAGGTCACCACGCACCACCGTGCCCAGCACGTGACAGCCTGATGCACTCCAGAACCACAGAGGGAGTCTATGGGCAGCCCCAGGGTGGTGACCGTGGCTGGAAAGGGGAACAGCAGGGTGGGGGACAGGGTGCCCACAGCTCACCTCTGTCTTGGTGAAGTTCAGGTCGGGCCCCAGCAGATACGGGGTGATGAAGCTCTCCCCGGGCCGGATCTGCGTCATGAAGCCATAGAAGCAGAGGTAGAAGACTTGTAGCTTCCAGCGCTGGTCCGGTACCGTCTCTGACGCCGGCTTTTTGGCACCATCATCCTTCTTGGGCATGGCTCTGCAGCAGGACGGCAGCGTTATCCTGGGAGCCATCAGCTACACGGGCTTTGCCGGACCAGGCGGTCCCTCTCTGTCTGCAGGCGCTCTCGAATGCATGGAAAACCACGGCACTGCAGTTTCTGGGGAAAAAGCAGCATTTGGCAGGGGCTCAAAATTCCTCCAGAATCACAAAGGCAAATAAATACCACTACCTTCTCCACAGGAGGTATTCTGGGAAGAAGAAAAGCAGCCGTGTGTCTCGCTGTGCAAAAGCACGGAGGGGGGTCATTTCAGGCGGTATTTGTAAATCACGTGCACCTGGAGCCTTGGATGCACAAAGCACCTGGATCCACAGTGGGGCATCCTCAGACCCTGGCACCTCTTTTTCCTCCCTTTTAAGAGTCAGGAGGGTTTTAGTGCTTCCTCAAGCAACGCTTCCCTCTGAGCTCAGACCCAGAGGGATGCAGACGCTCCGTGGCGGGGATGCTCTGGAGAAGAATGGCAGCAGCCACTGGGACTGTGCCGGTTGTGGAAGCGAGTTAATGTGCACACTGGGCACGGGGCCGCTGTGTTATACAGTAGCTGGGTGGTCGGCAGGACTTTAGCTGAGCCACAGGCAAGCGGCTGCCCCTTGGCTCTTCCCGGCAGGACACGATGCCCAGCCTGGGGAGAATGCAAAATGCCACGAGACTCATGGTCCAGAGAAGGATTAAAAGCTCAGATCCTGAGGTTTGGCTGCTGGAAATCTGGCAGTGCCAGGAGACCTGATTAGCAGTCACAGGATGAGGGAAGTGACTGGAGAAGGCCTGGACTGGGTGTTCCCCGCTCTGACAACAGGTCACTGACAGTACTTTTCACACCATAAAATTCCACGTGTGCCAGTCCACGCCACGGGAGCAAGGTCTAGAAACCTGATTACCCTGCTAATTGCAGAACAACTAATCACGGTCACTAAAAAACAAGTCCATGGTCCCAGTCTGTGTTCCCCCTGAATCCTGCATGGTGCGGCTGGGGGGCTCACCTCTGGAGCCTCCCCATGCCGCCGCATGACACACATGACTAACGGGAACACGCGCCAGGGAAAGCTGGCTGTGACTGAAACCAAAAGCAGCAGTGGGAAGCGAAGTGCCTGTTTGCCCCAGTGAGGACTCACGGCTCCAGGGGCATTCCCATGGGATTTCAGTGCTGGAGCCTGAGAATCGCCAAAACACGTGTCCCAGAGCTCACAGCTGGGCGAACAGCCCCCATCTCTTAAATAGATCCCTGGGGGTCAGGGCAGGGATTCGGTGCTCACTCACTGCCAGCCAGTGAGCCGGAACTGGCTGGAGCACTGGTTGGAGCACTGGCTCCCCTGCTGTGGCAGGAAGGGCAAGGGGCAAGGATCAGGGGCTCAACCCCCCTCAAAGGCCCACCCCAGCACCATGCCATGCGGGGGCACTGCCAGTCCATGCCTGGTTGTCCCCAGGCTGGGCTGTGGATGTCACCTGTAGCAGCCACGGGCTGCCCTTGCTGTGGACTGGCCCTTGCCACTTGTGCCAGGTCCCCGATGGGATGTCTGCCACCCTCTGCACCCCGTTTTCTGTCATGTCCATCCAGGATGGATACACACATTCATCCCTGGCCCAAAGGAAACCAACTGCACTAAACCCAGGATGCAGCTCCGTGAAGCTGCTTCAGTGCCAGGAGCACAGGCTCTTAACTCCCAGCAGGTGTGTCCCCACACATGGAGGGACAGAGGGAGAAGGAGCAGGGGGGAGAGGGACAAGGAAGGGGAGGGAGACGAGCAGAGCACGGAACGCTATCACTGTGTGAACCTGCTTATCGCCGGGCTATCCTGGTGTGACCTTGACACGGATCACTGTCACGCTATGCCGCTGTCAACCTGGGCCACGGGCGACGTGGGTCGCCGAGCTCAGGCTCACCTTCCCGCGGAGCCACGGCCACCACAGTCCAGAGAACACAGCCCTGGGGGGGGGGGGGGGGGGGGGGG